>JAIGNY010000012.1:0-22500 GCA_020152595.1 Chiridota heheva
TATTTCCAGCAATTATACATCTATACACTATGCTGCTTTTGTATATTTCTCTTGTTCAGTATTTTTGATTGATTCATAAACCACAACAGTAATGAGTAGACTCAGTCCGCACGACACAGAGAGAGGAGGGATAGACTCCTCTTAATAATGTTCAATGACAAATGTTTTTCAAAACACTCAAATTATCTTGTCATCCCTATGGTGCTTGTCCACACTGGTCCTGGCCCCTAATACCAAAACCGTGTGGCCGGATGACTTTATTATCCCCTTGCCAACAAAATTTGTGAATAGGGGATATAGCATCTTTACCGTTCTTCCGGCTGGCAGGCAACATCTATTGTCCAGCCACATCTATTGTCCGTCCGGCCTCCTGCATTGGTCAGCTAATAGGGAACAAAAGATTGTTATATACAGGAGAACAAATGCATTCCAGACTAGAATAACAGCAATTAAAGGATTTGTTCTCGGATGAAAAAGGTTGAATAATAGATGTGACAACTAAATGGAATTTATAATAAAGTGTCTTGCGAATGAATAGTAAAAATACAAGATGTCTTCCCTTGAATAGAGAGACGCATAATAGATTTGGTAGAAAGATCAGGCTCTATCTGGTTTATAAGGGGGAAAGGTTGAGCTTTGTTCCCACAATCGTGAAAATAAGTGGAACAAAAATTAGACTTTTGAAGAAGGAGGGAGGTTGAGGTTCATGGTAAAAAAAACTTTCAGTCCCACCCACCCTAAGAGAAAAAATTGTTCCTATGACGTTGTTGGGGAGAGTTGAGCCATGCATCAGCCATATGAGAGATGGTATGAAACTTGTCATTTCATACCATCTCTCTGTATACAGTTAATTAGCTGCACTTGGACAGCCTGGGGAAATGATGCCTCAGGGGACAATTCCAGGGGTAATACCACTTAGCTCAGTCATAGAGTAACATAACGGTAGTCAGAGGTCTCGGGTTCGAATCCTGACGAATGCATATGATTTTTCTCTTTATATATTGGACTGTTAGTTGGCCTGCAGTCTCAAACTCGTTTCCACAGGCATCGTGCTTATATTGACATCTGGCTCAACTCTCCTTATGCAGTGGAATTATGGGAATTTTTTTTTCTTCTCATCGTCTGAATTGAAACCCTTTCAACCAATTGCCACATAGGGTTCAGGATATGTACAGCAATAGTTGTATGTTCCACCATAAATACCATTTATTAATATTTGTTTTTGGAACAGTGTTGACAAAAAGTTTAAAAAATGGCTCAACTCTACGCATCTCCCCTAATATGAAATTGTCTTCGTTCAATCAATCAATCATTTGAACTTTGTTTTCACTTTCAGCCATTTTGGAGCATCAAAAACAAGAAATCTTTGGAGCCCGAGTGAGGAGGGGAGGGGGCACTTCATACTAAAAGTGGTAAGGGTGTGCAGTCCAACAACCGAAAAACATATCTGCAGTATGACAGATTTTTGTTGGTAACTGCAGTATGAAATTATACAATTTTGATACCCGCAGTATGAAAGAAGTCAAATTTTGATACCTGCAGTATCAGTATTTAATGAACATATTGTAAAAATAGACCAGCAGTACACAATTGATACAGTAAAACCTCATTCTGTTTGGGACCTGCACTACGAAAATGATGAAAGAAAAGACTTTTTTACTTTAAAAACAAATAATAATACAAACTTTTAAACTAAAAAAGACACATACACTACGAAAATAGTACCTGCTCTGGCGGCTTATATATATATATGTACTGAAGAGAGTATGGATTGTTCGATTACCGAACACACCGATCATACTTCTCGTCCAATTTTCAAAAACAATCGCTCCCAAAGAAACAAATCCAAAGAAAAAACAAGTGAACTCAGACCCAGCAGATCTTCCTCCAGATAACCCCCCGCCTCCTTTATGGCATACACCACAATCAATTACAACAACACCCACAACATCATACAATGGAACATTAGGAGCCTTAAGGCCAATTCTGAAGAAATCGACCTTCTGGCCTCCACCTTCAACCGGTCGTCTTCTGCCTACAAGAAACTTTCTTGAAAACCACCGACCATTACTCCCTTAACAACTTTGCTTGCTATCACAAACATCAAGTGGATGCTGACAGGGCCTGTGGTGGCGTCTCCATTCTCGTTAGACACGATATCCCACACAGCCCTGTTCGTGTGCACACCGACCTTCAGGCCATCTGTATTTCTATCTCCCTCCACAAAACTTTCACTCTCTGCAATATCTATCTCCCTCCCAACACCAACATTCAACCAACCAGCCTTAACAACCTCATCTCCCAGCTTCCCACCCCCTTCATCCTTCTTGGTGACTTCAACGCTCACAACCCTCTGTGGGGCTCTAATACCACCACCCCTAGAGGCAAGTTCATCGAAAACGCTCTCCGTCAGCACAGCCTGTCCTTACTGAACACTAACTCCCCGACCTACCTTCATCCTGCCACAGGCTCTCTCACCTGTATTGACCTGTCTATCTGTTCCCCTAACCTCCTCCCTGACTTTAGTTGGAGAGTCACTGCTGACCTCTGTGGTAGTGATCATTACCCTCTTCTTATACACTCCAATCTTCAAATCCCCACTGAGCACACCCCAACTGGAACCTCGACAAGGCTGACTGGTCCCTTTTTGAAACCCTCTGTGACTCACACCTCTCCCCCATCTTCTCGAGGATGAGGATCCCATGTCCAACTTCAGTAATATCCTTATCAACATCGCCACCTGCTCAATTCCCAAAACCTCCAAACCCCAAATCATCCCCAACCCCTGGTTCTCAGATGACTGCAAAACCGCCATCAAGAACAGGAAAAGAGCCCTCAGGAACTTTAAAACTAACCCGACCACCCATAACCTTAGCCTCTTTCGCATCAGCCGTGCCAAGGCCAGACGCACTATCAAGGACAGTAAAACCAACACTTGGAACAACTTTATCTCTTCTCTCACCACCAACACCCCCACTAAGAAGATTTGGAGAATGGTTAACAGCTTCCACGGCAGAGTAGGCAAATCTTCCATCTCCCATCTCTCTTGGAATGGAGACCTTCTCACCGCAAAAAAGACATCGTTGACCACCTCGCCGCCTCTTTCAGCAACATCTCGGCCTCGACCAACTACTCCAATGCTTTCAAAATCAAAAAGCTTGCGATGAAACCCGGAGAATCACTTTTCCTCTGACAACTCCGAAAGCTACAACACCCTCTCACCCTTTCTGAATTAAACCAAGCCATCAGCGACGCTGGCTGCACCTCCAAGGGCCCAGATAACATCCCCTATCAGTTTCTGAAACACCTCCCATCAAAGCCACCACTACCCTACTCACCATCTTCAACCACATTTGGTCCTCACACTCCTTTCCCCCTATCTGGAGGACAGCTATTGTCATCCCCGTCCTTAAACCGGTGAAGGATAGCACCGACCCCACCAGCTACCGACCCATCGCCCTTACTTGCTGTCTCTGTAAAATTATGGAAAAGATCATTAATCAGAGACTAAACTGGTTCCTCGAGACCAACAGAATCCTCTCTCCTCACCAAAGCGGCTTCCGAAAACGTCGCAATACCCTAGACCAGTTAATTACGCTCGACACCGCTATCCGGGAATCCTTTGCAAAAAAGGAACACCTCATTGCCATATTTTTTGACCTCGAGAAAGCTTTCGACACTACTTGGAAATACGGCATTACCCGCAAACTTCACACCATTGGCCTCAGAGGCCACCTCCCCATCTTTATTCAAAACTTCCTCTCACCCAGGCAGTTCCAAGTTCGTATTGGCCACACCCTCTCCAAGCCGTACCCCCAAGAAGAGGGCGTCCCCAAGGCAGCATCCTCTCCCCACTCTCTTCAACCTGAGCATTAATGACATCGGGAATGACCTTGGCCCCAGCATCAAACGTACCCTCTACGTGGATGACTTCACCATCTTCTACTCCTCCCTAGCTTTCCTATTGTTGAAAATAGGCTTCAAACCAGCCTCAATCAGCTGCAAGTCTGGAGCAACAATAACGGTTTTAGATTCTCCAAAGACAAGACAGTCTGCATGCACTTTTGTCATTTCAACAACCTCCACCCCAACCCGAACTTTGTGCTCAATGGGAATCGCATCCCTAAAGTTGAAAACACAAAGTTCCTTGGTCTAACTCTAGACCCCAAGCTCACCTACAAGCCACACATCACCAACCTGAAACTAAAATGCAATAGCTCCCTCAACATCCTCCGACTGCTCTCCAACACTACTTGGGGAGCGAACCGCTATGCTCTCCTCAAAATTTTCAGGCTCACCATTCGTGCCAAGCTTGACTATGGCAATATTGTTTACTGTGTCGCTCTACAACTCATACCTCAACCACATTAACACCATCCAAAATGAAGCCCTCAGGCTTTGTCTAGGAGCCTACAGGACCTCCCCAATCACTAGCCTTCATGTTGAAGCCAACGAACCCCCTTTCTACTTAGATGTAAAAGCTTAGCCTCTCCTATGCTTTTAGAGTCCTCACCAACACTCAGAACCCTGTTTACAACCTCATTAGGTACCCCAATTTCTCCTCCCTCTTTGATAGGACTAAAACCCTATCGCCCCCTTCAGCTTACGCATTAAATCAGACCTCTTTCAACTTGGCATCAACCCCGCCACTCTCGGCACCTATTCCTGGCCCACTTTTCCGCCTTGGGCCACCCCCTTCCTTCTGTCCACCTAGACCTCTCCACTTATAACAAAACTCAAACTCACCCTAATCTCTTCATCAATCTCCACAACCAAATCAAAGACCAACTCTCAAATTACACTCTATCTATACTGATGGCTCCAAGGAAGGCAACAAGACAGCTGCTGCTGCCATCATCCAAGACATCACCCTCAGTAGCAGACTTCCTGACCACTCATCCATCTTTTCAGCCGAGGCTAAGGCCATTCTCCTCGCCCTCAACTTTATTGAGTACTCTCCTCTTAGTCACTTTGCCATTTTCTCTGACTCAAAGGCTGTTCTTACTTCATTACTCAATCTTAAATGGGATAACCTCACCTGCCACCTCCTCCTCCGGAAACTCTTTCTCCCACCCTCTGCAGGAAAAGTGTTCTTTTCTTCTGGATACCCAGTCATGTTGGCATCCCTGGCAATGACAGGGCTGATACAGCCGCTAAGCTTGCCCTTAACCTCCTCCCTTCCCCTTTTCCCAAAACCCTCTCTGACATCAAACCGCTTATCGCTTCTCTTGTTCGTGACCGCTGGCAAACCTTATGGAACTTCCAAATTGATAACAAACTCTATGTTATCCAGCCCACAATCCGATCAAATCCACCATCAACAACCTTTCTCGTATTGACAACGTTCATATTACCCGTCTTAGAATTGGTCACACCCACCTCACTCACTCCCACCTCCTTATTGGTTCCCCCAACCCTCTGTAACAATTGCCACTGCATCCTTACAATCCAACACGTTCTCCTTGCTTGCCCCCTGTACAACCTTCCCAGAGCTTCTCTCGCTCCCCACAACTCAATTGCTGAGTTCTTCCAAAAATCCTCCAGATAAAATAGTCTCCTTCCTTCAGCATGCATCCCTCTACAACCATATTTAATCCTCCTCTTCCACCCCCTCTCTACTCTGTTTTTAGTTTTACCCATGCACCTCCTCTCTCGATCACAGCTTTCTGGCTTTTGTTCTTGAATTTCTCTCATTCTTCCCCTGGTCTCTTTCCTTACTACCTCTAAAATGATCTGACCTCTCAGGCACAATTTGACCTTCGTTGTCGTGGTGCCGTTAAGACCTCATCAAACAAACAAACAAACAAACCTCACATATGGAAGTGCCCCCCGGGCTCCGAGGCCTTCGCCCCCTGAACCCCAACCAAGGCTTTTCCCCCTTGATCACAACCAAGACTTCACCCCTAGACCTCGCCAGGGGCCCTTAAGGGGGCACATGGCACTTCAGCTGAGTACTGAACCCCAAGCCAAAATCTCTGGTGACGCCACCGATGGGGAGGGGGTACGGGTCTGTCGCAACTCCTTACATGTATATTGTTGTAAGGGGAAAAACCCTAGTAACAGGTGAACTCGGGGGGGGGGGGGGGAATAAAACCTCACTCTTTTTGGGACCTGCACTACGAAAATGATGAAAGAAAAGACTTTTTTACTTTACAAACAAATAATAATACAAACTTTTAAACTAAAAAAGACATACACTACGAAAATGGTACCTGCTCTGGCGGCACATATATATATATGTACCTCACATATGGAAGTGCCCCCCGGGCTCCAGGGCCTTTGCCCCCTGAACCCCAACCAAGGCTTTTCCCCCTTGATCACAACCAAGACTTCACCCCTAGACCTCGCCAGGGGCCCTTAAGGGGGCACATGGCACTTCAGCTGAGTACTGAACCCCAAGCCAAAATCTCTGGCGACGCCACCGATGGGGAGGGGGTACGGGTCTGTTCGCAACTCCTTACATGTATATCGTTGTAAGGGGAAAAACCCTAGTAACAGGTGAACTGGGGGGGGGAAGGGGCAGAAAATCAAGTGAGTGCACTTTTTGACAGTAATTAAGGGGCACTTCATTTTCAAAAAGGGGCACTTTTGTCGGTTTTTGAAAAAAAGTGGGAAACACATGACCCTTGGACGAATGGTTTTAGCAAAGGCGGGGTTGGGGGAAGCAAAGGTCACTTGCCCCACACTCTTTTAATACTTTTATATCCTCTGCGGTGCTGTGGCTCAGTGGTTAATAAGTCATGCTCGTATTTGAGAAGAATAATGAGTTCGATTCCCGTCGTGAGCGCTGCATTGTGTCCTTGAGCAAGACACTTTACTCTACTTGCTTCAGTCCACTCAACTGTAAAATGAGTACCAGCGCTGCTGGAGAGTTAATCTGCGATGGACTGGCGTCCCGTCACTCATCCGCTTGCACCATGGAAACCGAGGATAAGCACCTGCTCAATAAGCCTAATGGCTCGGATGGATTTAGCTTATATACTTTTGTATAGTGATTATTTTTGTATTTTGGCCCCACCCCCTCACTTTTGACTTTACCCCACTTTCGGTAGGCAAATCCCAGTTTGATTGTGGGGCCAGGACCAATGTTGGCAATTGCCCATCAAGCCATTGGCATAGGAACATGCTCTCCATTGGTAAAAAAGGCACCATGTAGGTCACTGCAACATTGGGGGCACGTGCTCCCTATGCCCCCAACCTCCAATTCCGACGCTTATTCATCAGGCGAATAGGTAAAAGGTCTGCTTTTGAAAAGGTGTCGGGCCCTTGGTATATCAGATGTTTTAATTGTGTCAAATAAGTATTAAATGTACATCTTCTATGTATAAAATAAAGGATTTGTGAGAGGTTTTTTTTATTTGTTTTAAGGCACTTCTTTTCCCCTTCCTCCACTTACTCTAGGGCAAGGGGGCAGTAAACTTACTCATTTACACATCACCCCCACCAGTTTGAACTCAATAGCTTGTACGGTTTTCTCTGTGCACAAGTCACACAATTGTGTACACTCGCACACACACACACACACACACACCCACACACACACAAGTGAGTACAATACTTTATCGCCATAATTGATGTACTATTTGCTGTAATAAACTTTGGGTTTTGGACAGGCAGAGAAGAAATTTACCCTGAAAATTGAGAAAATTTGGCCGCGATAGTTGGGGGGAGGGGGTACAATGGGGGAAGTTCCTGGATACCGCACTGAAGATTGTCTTGTTTCTGATGCTCCAAAATGCAAAATGGCTGAAAATCAAGACAGACCGAAAGTTTAGTGTTGTGCTGTATATGCCTATATAAACATCAAATTTGGTTTCTTTCTTTAAACCTTCCACATCGCTGGTCATGAAACTATAGAATATTTCGCGGAAAACTCTATTTAAATCCCCCCCCCCTTCCCCTCATCAAATGAAAAAAAAATCCGCTGTATGATCGACCAAAAGTCGACATTTGAAACAATTTTTGAAGACTCCAAACCGCCGAAAGGCCTTAAAAATGGCATTCCATTCATAGGCCTATTTTAACTAAGAAAATTTTAATCCAGTTATTTACATTTTATCATCAACTAATCTGAAATTTGGGGTGAACATAAATGTTTAAAAATATAGTTATTGTTATTTATTCATTATTCAATTAGTTATGTTCAATGAATTTGATAGGGGTTGCAAACAAATTTCAATTTTTTTCGTTCATATGGAAAAAAAAAAAAATCTTTTTTATGATAGGGATCATATTTGAAAGGAATTTTCATTGCAATACTAAAAGTTTTATTACCAGGGATGGGGAAGTTTTCGAGAAAGCAAAAAGCAACAAAATTAACACACCACTAAGCACCCCTGTGATTGGAATTATGAGGGTTGTCATTGGCAAATTGGTGCATCAGCAGAACCATGAACGAGATTTCGCCACTGAAAGTGGGGAAAAATCACAAAATAAAATTTGCTTAGTGGGGGTAAAAATCACACTAAGATACAAAATTATCACCACACAACTGTATACAAATATGGAGATAAAGTGGAAGGAGAAATGATACCCCTGTACCGTGCACATGGACGTAACTTGACTTCGAGGCCAGGGGAGTGTAAGTCCAATTTTCCCGACGAAATTGCCCGAAATTATACATGTCTATATACAATTACACAATATAGAACATTTGGGGACAGATCAACCCCCTTTCCACCTATGCGGTGCAACTGAAGTTTCAAACGTGATTTGCTTAAATCTATTCAGATAAGTTTTTTGGGTTTAAATGCGAAGCTTTGGAAGCAGCGGCATAGGCAGGTAGGAGAGAATTTTACATTGGGGACCAGATTTTATCATTTGCCTCAACAGACCTCATTAGTCCGTACCGAGTAACTTGTATATCAGTCCAAAAACTATTTGTATGGGGAGGGAGGGGGGCGGGGGGGGGGAGGTCGTAAAATGATTGAACATATTGGTACAATTTGGCACCAATTCCTCATAATCGTAGAAAATTTCCAAAAAATAGAGTAAATTCCTGCAAATTTAAAAAAAAAAGGAAATTGAACAAAAATTGTAGCAAATTGCACACAAATGAAGAAAATTGCATAAAAATTTAAACATATTTCACGAAAATGAATGAAATTTTTCAACAAATGAAGAAAATTGCACAAACATTGAAGCAAATTGCCCCAAAATGAAGAAAATTGCTTAAAAATTGAGCAAATTTTACGAAAATAAAGCAAATTTCACGAAAATTGAAGATAACTTCTCAAAAATTGAACAAAATTCCAAAAAAGGAAGGAAATTGCACGAAAATTGAAGCAGATTTCACGAAAATTAAGGCAAATTCACAAAAATTGCAGGAAATAAGTTTCCGGAAATTGAAGACAACTTCTCCAACTGTCCAAGATATTTTCCTAAAAATGGAGGAAACGGCACAAAAATTGAGGTAGATGGAGGAAAATTTACGAAAAGTGCTGGAAATTTCCGAAAATGGAAGACAATTTCTATATATATAATTGTGATATTTCCGTGGTCCTTTGCTATCCTAGCATTAAAGCCTAATGCAATGTTACACTCTTCAAATTTGAAATACGTCTGGGGAAAATATCTTTGCTAGGGGAATCTTAAAACTGAAATACCTTCATTACTGTCATGGCTACAACTTTTACATTCCCATTTGATATGTTCGCCACGCCGTTTTCGAAATATTAGATAAAATAGACAATAGAACTAGGCTTTCAGGCACGAAACGGCCATTTTGAAAATTCAAATGTTTTTCAACACAGTGATTTTTAATATTTCAAGTACATAAATTAGAAATGATGACATTATATCGCAACATCTGAACAATATGGTTGCATGACTTCAATATTCTCGAGTGTTATAAATGTTCCTATTAATAGGCATGCTTCCGGGCTGATAATTCAAACAGAACATACAGACATCCAGAATTCTCTGCCCGACTAAGTGCCCAAGTATGATATTATCAGCATGATGCCGAGTCGGGAGGACATGATTCTGATATAACGATTCGGGCATGATCGGATGTATCTCCGATTTAAACAGTACAATCTGCCATTTTACATCTCTGCCTGACTTAGTGCCCAACTACCTAAGAAAAGAAGTATGATGTTGTCATCATCATGTGCCGAGCATCCGAGTTGGCGGTCGGGAGGATATGATTCTGATATCTGGTTTCTTCGGGCATGATAGATATACTCTGATATCATGCAAGTGCACCCGTCATTCTACATTTCTGAGGGGGTTAAGGGAACAAAAAAAATTATAATTTTATCCAAACATTTTTCAAAAGTATTTGGGATTTTGCGAAGAAACAAAAACATAAAAGTATCACCATATTCATTTTCCTACAATTTTGTTTCACACCATATTAATTTTCGTACAATTTTGTTTTAAATGCCGTGGTCACCATTTTTGCAAATTTAAATTACCCGACGAAAAACGTTTTATAGGGATACCCCCCCCCCCCCCCTCCTTCATCAAGCTACGCCTCAGACCGTGCACCCCATAATCCGCCTATCTATATAACTAATTTATCCTTGTGAACAACTTTAAAACTTGTCCATCCGACCTGTTTCCGGATTTAGGCTAAATGTGTGGGAGGGGTTTCTTTCAAGTTTCATATAAACGTCATACACCCCCCCCCACAAAACACACACGCACACACACCCCCTCACCCACACAAACACACACACACACACCCATACATCACACACATACATCACACACACACACACACACACACACACACACACACATTACCCAGGTGCGTATGGCCATACTGAGAAGATTAATCTTTTAATATCATTATTAAAATGACACTGTGCTGTGGTACCGTAGTAAGATAAACACCTCACCCGGTCAGTCAGTAGGCACTACTTGCAAAGCAATACTAGCAGCCATGTAGTGGCTATAGCGTATACTACAATCATATGTTATCTGACTAGTGGTACCGTGGCTTTTAAAATTCTCGTGGTTTAAGCTTAAATATCTCCTTAACGGAATAAGATTTTGGAATGCTTTCTTTATTGTTTGTTTCTTTTAAAGTCCAAGATCAACTTGTTGCTTGATCACTGAACAAAGCCTTTAAATTCCTAATTAGTTCGGTGCTACCTATGCTGACACGGATGAGAACCCGCGAGCGGCAGGCAAATATCGAATATACGGTTGGAAACAACAAAGATTCTAGTCACAGAAAAAGTTACACGGAAAGGCAAAGAATCTTCCTTTTTTATGAATGTTATTTTGAGTTCTTGGAATCTTTCTGAGAAGTTTAAATTTTACGATTCATCCTAGTGGACCGATGTTCGTTCACCCCAATTCGAATATCCGGTCATTTTGAACTGTTGAAATTGTTGAACATCTGGTCGGGACTTTTGTCGGTGAAAAAGTGCTACGATTTGTGCACAAGTGAACATCACGCTTTAGCCTACGTACGCACGATACATATATTTCAAACTTCGAAATTATCTTTTCTACGATATTTTCTCCACATTTGCAACACATTCCTGCAAAAGTACCCAAGCGAACGTAAAGATTTATGCACTTGTCAGTTGCATGACTCCCCCTTATTACGGGCCCTAGTACTGAGATAAACATCTCACTCAGTATGCCGTACATGCTACGTACTACCTGCCTATACCGAGTGAGACGGCCCAACCAGCCAACACAAACTTAAAGAGGCGAAATCGTCATATGTGCACATTATTTAGAATTCCTTTCAAAAAAAATTATTGGTTGAAATTTGTGCGCGATTCGTTGTCTCGTATTGCAAGGTATATAGTTATTTAAAACGCGTTAAAGGTCATTGCACGAGTTAGCGCAGTTGGTTACGGCGACCGGAACCATTTTTTTCTTCAAATTAACAGTCGTGAGTTCGAGCCCCGGTACAATCGTTTATTGCGACTTTTGCTTTCATCTTCTTCTTCTCAGTAATTTTCATTTGGTGATTATTATTGTAGTATCATAATACTAATATTTCACTTTCGCTTTCTGACAAAAACGCATTGAAAAAAAAAAAAAGTTTCTCGTCACAGTAACGTAATGCGCTGTGTATGTAACTCGGCACACACAACGTACATGTATGCTAGTGTCTGGCTGTACTGTGCACTCTGAAAAAAGAATGGTCAGATTTGACCATTACATGGTCAACTTTGCACCAAACCAATGTTGGTCAAAATTAAACGACCATAACGTGGTCAAAATTAACCATAAAGTGATAATTATCAACAAATTTGACCATATTGTGGTCAAATTTGTTGTTCAATTTGACCAAAGTTGGTTCGGTGCAGAGTTGACCAAGTTGTGGTCAAAATTTGACTTCCTTTTTTAGAGTGTGGTACAAACAGACAGTAAATCGCATCTTGCGTCCACAACCGGAAGTGACGTCAAAATTTCGCACCCCCAATTTTACCGTATTTTAATGAGACGAGCCTCCCTCTTTAAATAAATGTAATTTTCATTTTGACCTATCATACGACCAACACTTTTACAAATCCCGGTGGGTCTGCAACCAGTGAGTTCACAACACTGATTATCAAAGGCCGTGTCCGTCTCGATATAATGTCTAGCACTGAATGCTTTCAGGACGATAAACCTTGCTATGCTATGCTAAATTATAATGGCAAAACCATTACAAATAGTACTGGCGAGCTGTCAATTTGATCACAATAATATTGTAGACTTATTCAATACATTTTTATCTCCTTATGTAGAAATTGAATGATTTTCGGAGCTAATCGTTTAACTTAACAACTTTGTCCTTCCGACTCGCGACGGACGTACACAAGTAACGCACAGCTCAGGCCAGGCTACGTTGGCGAGTGTTAGTTTTCATAAATTCGTAAATACGATGATCCTCGAGCATTCGAGAGACAACAAGACAACAGCGCGAGAAAAAGTTTACATTACATATTACACGAAGGAGGGGGCATGTTTGATACTAATCAATAAAATATCATTTGAACGAAATAAGCCTATGTGGCAAAACGGTCAAAAAATATTTGGGAAAAGATTTTAGGCCTCAGACAGCCATGACAGCTAAAAGAAAGTCTAGTTTAGTCAATAATTGTTCTCCAGGCAGTTCTTGCATATCTATTTGAATGTATTTCATGTCCATGTCGTGATGCTCAATACATAATTGTAGGAGCTGGGAGGGCAGGGAGAACGTAAATAAATAAAGTGCCCCTTTTGAAAATAAAAAATGCACCTCAATTACTGTCAAATGTGCTAAAATTTGTGGCGGAATTTGTGCACTCTTTTAGACAAATATTACAAAAGTACCTTTTCAAAATTAATGCTGCTTGGGCTCAGAGATTCTATCTACTGTGGATGGGTGTGGGGGAGGGGGGGTATTCTTCATTTATTAAATGAAATGAAGACGATAAATGCTTTGATAATAAAATTGTAGACCTGTAACAACATATTTCAATCAAGCAAAATTTCATATAATTTGGGTAATTTCCATACTCCTACTTACCCAATGCCAATTCAGCCTCATAACGCATACCAACAAAAAATATGGGCGGAATTTTCCTACCGAAAGTGGGGGCAAAGTTAAAAGTTTTGGGAGACAAAATCACGCTAAAAAGCAACAAAAAAAATCTTACAAAAGGTACAAATTCGGAAAACAATTGTGTGTGGGGGGAGGAGGGGAGGGGTGGGGTGCCTTCCTTTAAATTTCCCTCTCAAATCCCGCCTATGAACATGAACAACGGTGACCAATATGGTTAAAGTTAAACAGTTTGATGGCATCATGGTCAGATGACACAAAATTAAATTCAAACACACGTCTTCATATTGGTACAAAATCATATAAAGTACGTTATGAAAATTACACACTCTGGAAAATTGAATATCGTGAAATGGAATTATAAATGTTTCAATGTACTATAACATAGGTAACAGATTGGATGGGGAAGCTTCATGTAATAAAAAAACAGATTGAGGGGATATGGGGGTAATGAAGTAAAATTACATGTAATAAAAAAAGTGTGGGATATAATGAGGTTCTGTAACGTGATAACACATGTTTGATTAAAATTATTAAGGCTGAATCCCTCTGCCCTGATTCCGTCGTCGGCGGGGGAGGGATACTGTGAACGTGGGGAACAATGTTTTTCCAAAATATATTCTGACTAATAGCTGCCTAGGCCTGAACAGAGAAAACTGCTCCTCCCATAGTTAGAGGATTTTACCTGTACCTTTATAGTTAGCCTACATTATTCTCTTTCCGTTTGGGAAATAAAATTGGGGTACTATCGTTTGAAAAAATTAGAAATTGAAAAACGTTAAGTTTCTGAAGGCTGAACCCTAGCTGTTTGCAAGAGATTTCAGGCAAATATGACTAAACATCAATGTTGGAAAAAAATGTTGGAAAATTTTCCGCTTGTGACCGAAATGTTTTTGATTGATATTTTTCCCTTTTGGGAGGTGACTCTTCATATGCCCTTGTCTCTGAAATCTTTTTCTTCAAAATGACTTTTCAGAATCAGGAATATATCCAAATTGTTACTGGGAAGCAAAACCTTTGAAAGCGGGATAATATGTGTGTGCGGGAAGCGGTACACGCGATTATGTTCCTATCTGAACTATTTAAGATTCTTGTCTTGATAACAAATAGAGTTTCCGGATAACTATTATCATGCATGTCAATTTGGGGTATAACATAGGTTCAAAATGGTACACATGTGGATGGGGCGGGGGAGGGAGGGGGTTGTCTGAAATAGCCGGATTTATGCCCATTCAGCAATGATGGCATAAAGAAAGTTTCGCTTTTTCCGTAACATGTAGGCGGAACCGGTATCTCATTTTTTGCACCCTCAAAATGATATTCTCGCACCCTTAAAAAGATCTTCTCGTTTACATTCACCATGTGGTATATGTTAAATATTGTTGTCAGATCTCATTCATACTTTCAACATCCAAGCTTTGTTATTATTTGTACGCACGTCGCACGCTAGTTGTTCGATTTAGTGGTGTACGCCCGCGGATTCTCTTGCCGCTTGGCAATTGGACGTTCAATAAATTAGGTAGGCCGGTAGCACGTTACACAGGCTCAGCCTAAGTCTAACTTAACACACTTCCAGTGCATAGTGAACTATCACGGAGAGGGATCAGTGATATTATTGTTTATTTTAACAATTTACAACAGCCATTGAGGTTTAAAACGTAGGTGCCAATTAAGATTAAGTCTTTGTTAGTATGTTTATGCTATTTTCTATTTTTACATACTGACATAGTAGGACGATTTTTTTAATTACAAAGGCCACAGCCACAAATTCGTCGCGGAATGGCTTATTTTAAGCTGTGCGTCGTCATTTGATTTGTTTTATTTATTTTCCATTTTCATGCATATATTACAACATGAGAAAATGGTCGAAGGGCTTAGAAGCCGGAGCTTTTACAAGAAGCCCACAGTAACTTAAATTTAGTAATTAATCACAAAGGAAATGTAGGAAAAGTGAAATTGTGAAAATAGAAATAGGCCTACCATCCCACCCCCACCATCCCACCCCCACCATCCCACCCCACCATCCCACCCCACCATCCCACCCCACCATCCACCCCACCATCCACCCCACCATCCCACCCCACCATCCCACCCCCACCATCCCACCCCACCATCCCACCCCCACCATCCCACCCCACCATCCCACCCCACCATCCCACCCCCACCTAGAACTTATCCCCCCCCCCTTCCTCTTCCAAGAGAGGGCTCTAAATCTGAATAGGTTAAGTTGGCAAAAATCCTTCTAGAGGACATGAACGCCAACCGAGCGTAGCAAAAGTATGAGAACAAAATAATAATATAATATAAATCAATTAACAAGCTTAGCAAGTTTAGCTTTGAAACAGTTTAGACTTGGTGCATGTACAATGTCTCTGTATCTGTAACAATACTGCATAACACTCCAGTGGTGGAGTCAAGCACGCAGGAACTGGTGTGTGCATGTACTGTAGTTGGTGGCGTTAATCTTTCTTGGTTGCGTTGCTGAGATGTTCCAGGACTTGATTCTTAAATAGCTTTGGATTCGTGTTGGTGAGTTCAAATGGAAGTGAATTCCAATCTTTAACTGTTCTTGGAAAGTAGCTGAATTTGTAGCAATCTTTGTTGGTCTGTAGGAGCTGATAAGCGTTGGGGTGTAGGTGCCGTGACAGACAATGGACCGGCTGCAGGAGGTCATCAATTGGTAGACTGAGTAAGCCCAGTCTAGCTTTGTGAAAGGTGTTAAGTCTATTTGCAGTTCTCCTGGTTTCAAGTGAGGACCAACCTAGTTGGTTTAACATTACAGACACACTACTATGCCTAGAATAGTCATTTACAACAAAACGAGCAGCCCTGCGTTGAACCTGTTCAAGCTTGTTTATGAGATCCTGTGAGTGCGGGTCCCACACAGAGGATAAGTATTCGAGTAGGGGGCGGACAAGTGTTAAATAAGCATTTGCTTTAATATGTTTAGGGCAGGAATACAGATTACGCTCGATAAAGCCAAGAGATCTACTAGCAGATGAGATAATGCGATTAATATGTTTGTTTCAAGATAAATTATTACATATGTCAATGCCTAGGTATGTGTGGTTATTTGTGTACTGGAGGATGTGACCAACCAGTTTATAAGAATATATTTTAGGCGATCTAGAATGGGTAAGCCTCATTGAAAAACACTCATCAGGATTGAATTTAAGTTGCCAGTCATCTTGCCACTTATTTAGAGTATTTAAGTCATCCTGCAGTTGTTCATGGTTGAACTGGTTTTGGATATCTCTATATAACACGCAATCGTCGGCAAAAAGCCTGATCTGAGATTTAATGTTATTGGGCAGGTCATTTATATAGGTCAGGAATAGTAACGGACCGAGCACCGTGCCCTGAGGGACGTTCGAAATGACATTCGTCCAAGTTGAGTGTTCACCCCCAACAACGACCCTCTGATTTTGGTGCCCGAGAAAGTTAGCAATCCACTGGTGGGTATTATTTCTTATTCCGTAATTATGTAGTTTATTAAGTAAGTGGTTATGAGGTACAGTGTCAAAAGCCTAAGAGAAATCCATTATAATAAGATCAATTTGGGATCTTTTGTTAAGTGATAAGGCCAGATCATTAACAGTTAAAATTAAGTGTGATTCACAGGAGTGTTTTTGTCTAAAACCATGTTGTTTATCAGTAAGTAAGGAGTGTTCATCAAAGTGGTCCATAATCTGGGAGTGTATTATATGCTCAAGAACCTTGCAACAAATAGAAGTTAGAGATACAGGTCTATAGTTAGAAGCTAGTGAGCGGTCCCCCTTTTTTATGAATAGGAGAGATATTAGCACAATGCCATGACTGAGGTAGGTTACCTGAGTTAAGGGATTTTTAAAAGACCAAGCGAAGGGCTGGTGCCAATTCATCAGCCGCTGTCTTCAAAATCCATGCTGGTATATTATCAGGACCAGTAGCTTTGTTTGGGTTTAGTTCGCTTAAAAGTTTTGTAATGCCATCGCTGGTTATATTGATATTTGGCATAGTTGGGACTGAAGATTGTAGTAGAAAAGGCATATGGTTATTTTTAAGAGTAAAAACTTCTTTAAACTGGTTATTCAAAATATTAGCTTTGAGAGAGTTATTAGACTCAAGTTTACCATTACAAAAGAGTGACGGGACACCTATTGAATCACATTCAATACTCTTCATGAATGACCAAAATCTTTTGGGTGATTCAGTACAGACTGAGTTTATATACTTTCTGTGGGATTGACGGGTTGCTCTGTGAGTCTCCCTGCGCTGGGTCTGAAAGGTTTCGAGGGCAGTCTGTATTTGAAGTTTGCGCCAGCTATTGTATGCCCTGTGTTTACACCTTTGCAAACGTCTTACACCCCTCTTTATCCAGGGGGAAGTGTTCCTTTTATTAACCATACGCGATGGGATGTGGGCCTCCATGACTTCCTTGATCTTATCTCCAAATTCAGAATAGAGATCATCAATAGAGCATTGGGAAGAGTCTTTGTTTATAAAGTGGTTAGTAAAATTAAGTAGGTCTGATTTAATAGCAATTAAGTTAGCCTTATGGTAACTATAGATTTTCCTAGGTTTCTGTTTAAGTATCCTAGGTTTGGAGTTCATGACAATCAGAGGAATGCCATCATGGTTAGAGATGCCTGGTATTAAAGAATTAGTTTCGACAAGATGTGGATTAGTTGTAAAAAATAGGTCAAGTATGTTGTTGACCCTGGTTGAGGTTGAAACCAATTGGCAGAGGCCATTATCATTGCAAATATCGAGCATTTGATTAGACAGGTTAGTGTATTGGGAACCTGGATTAACATAGTGAGTGCCCCAGTCAATATCAGGAAGATTAAAATCCCCTCCAAGGTATATTTGCAATCCATTATTGTTACCTATAGCTTTCCTGAGGGCTCCATTTAAAGTGTCAAGGTACTCTTGAGGTGTTACCGTATTTCTGCGAATGGTAGAAGGACCCAATAATTATTTGCTTGGCACCATGTAGCTCCAGTGACACCCAAACCATCTCACAGTCACCATCCAGGTCAGCCCTATGAGTAGCAATTAGGTCGTTCTTAGTAGCAATCAGTACACCACCCCCTTTACCTTGACCAAAAGTCTGATCTTTCCTGTGTATGGTGTAATTAGGGGGAAAGAGTTCGCTACTACCCACAGAACTGTCTAAGTGGGTCTCGGTACCTATGATAATATCAGGTTCGTTGTTATCAATACAAACTTTAAGGTCAGCTATTTTGTTACGGATGCCTTGGAAATTTATAAGAAGGGTTTTAAGATTGTTCCTTAGAGGTTTAGAGCTAGGTCTGTGATTATTTTGGGGTTTAGACTTTGTATTTTGGTTTAACCTACTTGGAGATGAGGTAGCCATTGGGAAGGTAGGACAATCACTGGTAATGCTACTGTCAGTACCATTGGTGAAGTTTAGACTAGAAAAACTGTTGCTTAGTTCAATGTCAGTCTTGGAGAATAGTGAGCTGGCGAAGTTAGGCAGCTCCGATGGTAAAGCATTCCAATCTTTTAGTGTTTGAGGAAAGAAGGAGTATTTATAAACATTCTTTTTAGCATAAGGAACGTGGAAATTCAGATCATGGTTATTTCTTGAATTATTAATTCTTGCGTTTGTGATCAGGTTATCATTATCAATGGCGACAAGACTTATTGATTTTATATAGCATTTTTAGATGGGTGTTCTTCTTGTTATTAGCAGGAGCCAATCTAATTTATGAAGCATGCTAGTGACACTGGATTTATAAGAGTAGTCTGCCATACAGAACCTGACTGCTCTCCGTTGAATTGATTCAAGCTTATCTACATGAGGTCCCAAACTGCTGATGCATACTTAAGTACTGGCCTAACTAGTAGAGCTTTATATGCAGTTGTTTTAACGTCAGTGGGACAGTTTGAGAGGTTACGTCTTAATAGGCCAAGTACAGAGTTTGCTTTGTTGGTGATGTTGTGTATATGTTTATCCCATCTGAGTTTATTATCAATTTCAACACCTAGGTACGGGTGGGAGTTGACATGTTTTAGCGGCTGGTTGCACAAGGTATAAACTAGTGATTTATAGCATTTTCTAGGAGATATTGAGAGGTTGAGCATTTAGAGGGGTCAAAATTCATTTGCCATTTATTTTGCCATTGTTCAAGTTTATTTAGATCATCTTGGAGGATTTGTTGGCCAGAGGGTTTATCAGTTTTTCTATACACAAGACAATCATCAGCAAACAGTCTAACCGTGCTGTTTATATTATCAGGGATGTCATTGACATATAAAAGGAAGAGTAAAGGACCTAAAACGGTGCCTTGTGGTACACCAGATAGAACTTGTTTAGGATTTGAGATTTCACCATCACAAACAACATGCTGAATGCAGTTGCTGAGGAAGGATGCAAACCAGGCCAGTAGATTTCCATCAATGCCATATGCGGAAAGTTTGGATAACAGACGTTGGTGTGGGACTTTATCAAACGTTTTTGAGAAGTTGAGTATAGCCATAGAGATGGTACTGTTTTGGTCAAATTGTTTAGAAATATCATTTATTGTTAAGAGAAGCTGTGTTTCAGTTGATCTTTTTGCTCGAAAGCCATGTTGGAGATCAGTTAGGATATTCTGCTCATCAAGGAATTTCATCACATGTGAGTGGATTATAATGCTCAAGGATTTTACTACACACGCAGGTAAGAGAGACAGAGAGACTGGTCTGTAATTAGCTGGGTCGTGTTTATCACCTTTTTGGTTTGCATGCGAAGCATTATGCGAAGCATTATGCGAAGCATTATGCGAAGCATTGATGCAAAGCATTATGCGAACCTATGTAATGGCGATTACGTCCATCCGGCTGTCCGGCCGTCCACAGATTTGTCCTGAGAATTTAAAAACGTTAAAAAAAATTGAGAATTCCTCAGAAAATGTTAAAGTTTTTTCAGAGTTCCTCAGAAAAAGTTAAAGTTTCTTCAGATATCCTTATGGAAGGTTAGAATTTCCTTATAAAATGTTAAAGTTTTTCAGAGTTACTTAAGACAGGATTGATGACTAGTTTCCTTAAAAAGTCCACAATACATTTGATATTTTCTTAGAAGATGTAAAACTGTAGAACTTAAAACTGTAAAATGATATAATTTCTCAATATTCTTCAGAGATCCTCAAGTCTCTCTTGTAGCACTTAAGATTTAAAATCTTTAAAATTCTTCAAAATATTTGGGCACCAACAGTTGTATCAGGCATGATTTTTTAAACTCCACCTTTATTATTGTGCTCATTTGCATAAAGTTGCTACAGTATATTACCTGACCAGACTTTTTTATTTAGTATGCTTAGTCAGGGAGTGTGACAAGATGTGAGTGCATATGGACATAGGGAGGGATGCCATGTGGGACATGGATGGGGGCCAGGAGGGACATATGATATAATATTTACCATGTTGTATACACCAAGGGCTATATCAGGCATAATTATTTGACTCCACCTTTTTTTCTTATTCAACAACTCATTTGCATATGAACTGACACTTTCATACATAGTATGCTCAATCAGGGACTGTGATACAGTAGCTAGGATGAGACTTCTTATGGAGCCTATGGGACATCATGTGAGACATAGGGTGGTGGGACATGGGGTGGGATGCCATGTGGGACATGGGGTGGGATGCCATGTGGAACAGGATGAAATGCCATGTAGGATATGTGGTGGAATGCCATGCAGGACATAGGGTGGATTGCCATGGGATGGAATGTCATGTGGGACATGGGATGTCATGTGGGACATGGCGTCCCACCCCATTTCAACAAGTCATTTGCATATAAGTTATTATATGAACTGACACTTTCATTCTTAGTATGCTCAATCCAGGGACTGTGATAGCTAGGATGAGACTTCTTATGGAGCCTATGGGATGTCATGTGGGACATGGGGTGGAATGCCATGTGAGACATGGGGTGGGATTCCATGTGGGACATGGGGTGGGATGCCATGTGGGACATGGGGTGGGATGCCATGTGGGACATGGGGTGGGATGCCATGTGGGACATGGGGTGGGATGCCATGTGGGACATGGGGTGGGATGCCATGTGGGACATGGGGTGGGATGCCATGTGGGACAGGGTAGAATGCCATGTGGGTCATGGTGGGATGCCACGAGTAACACAGAGTGTGACATAGGTTGGAATGCCATGTGTGACATAAGGTAGGATGCCATGTGTGACATAGGGTAGGAGGCTATGTGGGACATATGGTAGGAGGACGTGGGACATGGGATGTGATGCCATGTGGGACATAAAGTAGGATGTCATTGGGACATTGGGAGGGATACCATGTGGAACATATGGTGGGATGCTATGTGGAACATCAGGTGGGAAGCCACTGATGTGGGACACACAGAGGGATGCCATGTGGGACATAGGGAGGGATGTCATGTGGTACATATGGTTGGATTAATGTGGGACATACATGTAGGATGGGATCCATGTGGGTCATAGCATGGGATGCCATGTGGGACATATGGTGGAATGCCATGTGGGACATATGGTGGAATGCCATGTGAGACACTGTATGGTGGAATGCCATGTGGGAGATATGGTGGAATGCCATGTGGGACAAAAAAAGGGATGTCATGTGGGACATGAGGTGGGATGTCATTTGGGACATGGGATGTGATCCATGTGGGACATAGGGTGGGATGCCATGTGGGTAATAGGATGGGATGCCTTGTGGGACATATGATGGAATGCCACGTGGGACAAGGATGTCATGTGGGACATGGGGTGGGATGCCATGTGGAAGATATGGTGGAATGCCATGTGGGACATGGGATGGGATGTCATGTGGGACATGGGGTGAGATGCCATGTGGTACATGGAATGCCATGTGGAACTTAGTGTGAGATGCCATTTTTATAATTGGTTGGGTCATATAATATGAGTGTCAATTTGCATGGGCATGCGAACCATGACGGTATTTACCATTCTAGTTTAAAAATGCTACATATGTTTGCTTCTTTCCACGTGATTGGGATAG
>JAIGNY010000012.1:32500-250000 GCA_020152595.1 Chiridota heheva
CATCATCTGTGCCTTATAGAAGGAGCGCATAACACGTGAGGGTCCATATACAACATCATTTGTGCCTCATAGAAGGAGCGCATATCACGTGAGGGTCCATAGACAACATTATTAGCGGTCCATAGACAACATCATTGTTATAGAAGGAGCGAGACAACATTAACACGTGAGGGTCCATATACAACATCATCTGTGCCTTATAGAAGGAGCGCATATCACGTGAGGGTCCATATACAACATCATTTGTGCCTTATAGAAGGCATAAGCGTGAGGGCATATCACGTGAGGGTCCATAGACAACATTATTAGCGCTTATAGAAGGAGCGCATATCACGTAAGGGTCCATAGACAACATCATTTGTGCCTCAGAAGGAACGCATATCACGTGAGGGTCCATAGACAACATCATTAGTGCCTCAAAAGGAGCGCATATCATGTGAGGGCTCATAGACAACATCATTAGTGCCTTATAGAAGGAGCGCATATCATGTGAGGGTCCATAGACAACATCATTAGTGCCTTATAGAAGAAGCGCATATCGTGAGGGTCCATAGACAACATCATTAGTGCCTAATAGACTGATAGAAGGAGCGCATATCATGTGAGGGTCCATAGACAACATCTTTAGTGCCTCAGAAGGAGGGCATATCACGTGAGGGTCCATATGCAACATCATTAGGGCCTCAGAAGGAGCGCCCATCACGTGAGGATCCATGATAAACAACATTATTAGTGCCTTAGAAGGAGCGCATATCACGTGAGGGTCCATAGACAACATTATTAGTGTCTCAGAAGGAGCGCATATCACGTGAGGGTCCATAGACAACATCATTAGTGTCTCATATCACGTGAGGGTCCATAGACACATCATTAGTGCCTTGAAAGGACATATATCGTGAGGGTCCATAGACAACATCATTAGTGCCTTATAGAAGGAGGGCATATCACGTGAGGGTCCATAGACAACATCATTAGTGCCTTATAGAAGAAGCACATATCACGTGAGGTCCATATACAACATCATTAGTGCCTCAGAAGGAGGGCATATCACGTGAGGGTCCATATGCAACATCATTAGGGCCTCAGAAGGAGCGCATATCACGTGAGGGTCCATAGACAACATCATTAGTGTCTCAGAAGGAGCGCATATCACGTGAGGGTCCATAGACAACATTATTAGTGCCTTAGAAGGAGCGCATATCACGTGAGGGTCCATAGACAACATTATTAGTGTCTCAGAAGGAGCGCATATCACATGAGGGTCCATAGACAACATCATTAGTGCCTCTGAAGAAGCACATATCACGTGAGGGTCCATAGACACATCATTAGTGCCTTGAAAGGAGCGCATATCACGTGAGGGTCCATATGCAACATCATTAGGGCCTCAGAAGGAGCGCATATCACGTGAGGGTCCATGATAAACAATATTATTAGTGCCTTAGAAGGAGCGCATATCACGTGAGGGTCCATAGACAACATTATTAGTGTCTCAGAAGGAGCGCATATCACATGAGGGTCCATAGACAACATCATTAGTGCCTCTGAAGAAGCGCATATCACGTGAGGGTCCATAGACACATCATTAGTGCCTTGGAAGGAGCGCATATCGTGAGGGTCCATAGACAACATCATTAGTGCCTTATAGAAGGAGGGCATATCACGTGAGGGTCCATAGACAACATCATTAGTGCCTTATAGAAGAAGCGCATATCACGTGAGGGTCCATATACAACATCATTAGTGCCTTATAGAAGGAGGGCATATCACGTGAGGGTCCATATACAACATCATTAGTGCCTCAGAAGGAGCGCATATCATGTGAGGGCCATAGACAACATCATTAGTGCCTTATAGAAGGAGCGCATATCAAGTGAGGGTCCATAGACAACATTATTAGCGCCTTATAGAAGGAGCGCATAACACGTGAGGTCCATATACAACATCATTAGTGCCTCAGAAGGAGCGCATATCACGTGAGGTCCATAGACAACATCATTAGTGCCTTATAGAAGAAGCGCATATCACGTGAGGGTCCATAGACAACATCATTAGTGCCTTATAGAAGGAGCGCATATCGTGAGGGTCCATAGACAACATCATTAGTGCCTTATAGAAGGAGCGCATATCACGTGAGGGTCCATATACAACATCATCTGTGCCTTATAGAAGGAGCGCATAACACGTGAGGGTCCATATACAACATCATCTGTGCCTCATAGAAGGAGCGCATATCACGTGAGGGTCCATAGACAACATTATTAGCGCCTTATAGAAGGAGCGCATATCACGTGAGGGTCCATAGACAACATCATTAGTGCCTTATAGAAGAAGCGCATATCACGTGAGGGTCCATAGACAACATCATTAGTGCCTTATAGAAGGAGCGCATATCGTGAGGGTCCATAGACAACATCATTAGTGCCTTATAGAAGGAGCGCATATCACGTGAGGGTCCATATACAACATCATCTGTGCCTTATAGAAGGAGCGCATAACACGTGAGGGTCCATATACAACATCATCTGTGCCTCATAGAAGGAGCGCATATCACGTGAGGGTCCATAGACAACATTATTAGCGCCTTATAGAAGGAGCGCATAACACGTGAGGGTCCATATACAACATCATCTGTGCCTCATAGAAGGAGCGCATATCACGTGAGGGTCCGTAGACAACATTATTAGCGCCTTATAGAAGGAGCGCATAACACATGAGGGTCCATATACAACATCATCTGTGCCTCATAGAAGGAGCGCATATCACGTGAGGGTCCGTAGACAACATTATTAGCGCCTTATAGAAGGAGCGCATAACACGTGAGGGTCCATATACAACATCATCAGTGCCTCATAGAAGGAGCGCATATCACGTGAGGGTCCATAGACAACATTATTAGCGCTTATAGAAGGAGCGCATATCACGTAAGGGTCCATAGACAACATCATTAGTGCCTCAGAAGGAACGCATATCACGTGAGGGTCCATAGACAACATCATTAGTGCCTCAAAAGGAGCGCATATCACGTGAGGGCTCATAGACAACATCATTAGTGCCTTATAGAAGGAGCGCATATCATGTGAGGGTCCATAGACAACATCATTAGTGCCTTATAGAAGAAGCGCATATCGTGAGGGTCCATAGACAACATCATTAGTGCCTAATAGACTGATAGAAGGAGCGCATATCATGTGAGGGTCCATAGACAACATCTTTAGTGCCTCAGATGGAGGGCATATCACGTGAGGGTCCATATGCAACATCATTAGGGCCTCAGAAGGAGCGCCCATCACGTGAGGATCCATGATAAACAACATTATTAGTGCCTTAGAAGGAGCGCATATCACGTGAGGGTCCATAGACAACATTATTAGTGTCTCAGAAGGAGCGCATATCACGTGAGGGTCCATAGACAACATTATTAGTGCCTTAGAAGGAGCGCATATCACGTGAGGGTCCATAGACAACATTATTAGTGTCTCAGAAGGAGCGCATATCACATGAGGGTCCATAGACACATCATTAGTGCCTCTGCATATCACGTGAGGGTCCATAGACACATCATTAGTGCCTTGAAAGGAGCGCATATCGTGAGGGTCCATAGACAACATCATTAGTGCCTTATAGAAGGAGGGCATATCACGTGAGGGTCCATAGACAACATCATTAGTGCCTTATAGAAGAAGCACATATCACGTGAGGTCCATATACAACATCATTAGTGCCTCAGAAGGAGGGCATATCACGTGAGGGTCCATATGGAACATCATTAGGGCCTCTGAAGAAGCACATATCACGTGAGGGTCCATAGACAACATTATTAGTGTCTCAGAAGGAGCGCATATCACATGAGGGTCCATAGACAACATCATTAGTGCCTTAGAAGGAGCGCATATCACGTGAGGGTCCATAGACAACATTATTAGTGTCTCGCATATCACATGAGGGTGAGGCATATCACGTGAGGGTCCATAGACAACATCATTATCGTGAGGGTAGACAACATCATTATAGAAGGAGGGCATATCACGTGAGGGTCCATAGACAACATCATTAGTGCCTTATAGAAGAAGCACATATCACGTGAGGGTCCATATACAACATCATTAGTGCCTCAGAAGGAGGGCATATCACGTGAGGGTCCATATGCAACATCATTAGGGCCTCAGAAGGAGCGCATATCACGTGAGGGTCCATGATAAACAACATTATTAGTGCCTTAGAAGGAGCGCATATCACGTGAGGGTCCATAGACAACATTATTAGTGTCTCAGAAGGAGCGCATATCACATGAGGGTCCATAGACAACATCATTAGTGCCTCTGAAGAAGCGCATATCACGTGAGGGTCCATGATAAACAACATTATTAGTGCCTTAGAAGGAGCGCATATCACGTGAGGGTCCATAGACAACATCATTAGTGCCATATCACATGAGGGAAGACAACATCATTAGTGCCTCTGAAGAAGTGCATATCACGTGAGGGTCCATAGACACATCATTAGTGCCTTGGAAGGAGCGCATATCGTGAGGGTCCATAGACAACATCATTAGTGCCTTATAGAAGGAGGGCATATCACGTGAGGGTCCATAGACAACATCATTAGTGCCTTATAGAAGAAGCGCATATCACGTGAGGGTCCATATACAACATCATTAGTGACATCATTAGTGCCTTATAGAAGGAGGGCATATCACGTGAGGGTCCATATACAACATCATTAGTGCCTCAGAAGGAGTGCATATCATGTGAGGGCCATAGACAACATCATTAGTGCCTTATAGAAGGAGCGCATATCAAGTGAGGGTCCATAGACAACATCATTAGTGCCTTATAGAAGAAGCGCATAGCACCCATATCAGCATAGTGTTGCATCCTCTTAAATTGCTTTCAAATATATCATTGAATCGTCTCTTTCCTACTCATCGATCTTCTTATTCCTTATAAATCACATGCATTCCAAGGACAAAATTTTTCTTACTGAAAAACAGACTTCAAGAATATTGGGTAACACTCTTTCTCTTCTGCAGCTCCCTATTTGTGGAACAAGACTTTCAGACTATCAAGCTCTGCACTTATCTTAACTCATTTAAGTCATTTACATTCCTGATGGATTCTGATTCAAATTGCTTTTAAGGTTCTTCTAGTTAATATTTTTTGTATTCCTGTATTATTTCCCATTTCTGTGAGTATTCCATTGGAGTTTCTGATCCACAAAAAGATCTTATTATTATTATTTTATTAAGTGCAGCCCACCAGTCATTCTTTATGATACATATTCTTGCCGGAGGAGGGGGGGGGGGGGAGGGGGCAGCTCAATGTGTCAGGTATATGTGCGGCCTGAGTAGTGCAGGTGTAAAAAATTGTTGCTCTCATACTGCAGTTACCAAAAAACTCATACTGCAGGTATGATTTTGAATTCCTGGGAGGCACATATACATGTACCTACCACCGAAGTATGGAACTGCACCCCCCAGAATTCTTGCTTGAAGTGTTTTGCATACATGCACTTTCAGACCAGAGAATGTGTACCCAGCACCTTGTTAAATCAGTGATCCTTGATCAGTGAAGCAGACCTCACCAAGAGCATCATTGTCAGATTCCTTCCTATTCATTTATTCTTCATTATAAGCATCCACTTTTCTATGTTTAAAGTGTAATAAGTTGATGATGACAGATTTTTGAATACTTAGTTTTTACCCTAAACTACCATATGCACCACTTTAAGCTTACCAAAAGGTTACTTCAGGGGTCAAGAATTTGATCTGATCTGAAAGGAGATTTAGGGACAAAATGGGGAAGAAATCATTCAAATAGCATTCACATATTCCATATAAGGAGATAGTCATTGTTGAATCTCTGTCTCATCTGTGTAGAAATGACTGGTGTAGTAAGTCTACTATCACATTCTTTTGCTTTTTTACTTGTACTTGTACGTTTCAATTGTATTAGTTGTAAAATTGTTACCCTCATTTTCTCTTTGAAACCTTCCTTTTTATCTCGGAGGATCAACCACAATTTAAGAAGCAGAAGCTTGAGCATGCATCAAGTAAGCCATACTTTCAATTTGTATCAAATTTTCAGCAATTCCAAGCAAAATTTAATAGGATAATACATTTTTTGATATCGTGTACCATTTACTTTTAAATTGTATTGTGAAACTATAAAAGAAGTAGCAAAGATTGTAACACAGAAAATAAAGTTCTGCTTATTACATAACAACAAGGAAGTTGTAATTGTCCATTTATTGTTTCCCAAAGTGCAATATTATTATGGTTTAGTGGACCATGATTTTTTATGTAAAAATAAGAAATGTGTCTAAGGGACATTGATAATGTTAATTCTGAATAGCGAGAGGGTCCCCCTGTCACTCTTTTAGTGCTATTCTTAAGTTTCACATCAGCTTCACTCATTGAATGAGTCTCATTCCAACCCACTGTTGCTGTTTGATAACATGTTTGGTTTACATGATACAAATAGAGCTATTGGTACAGATGATTTTATAAATGTGAATATTTTTCTTAGTTTTGGGGCCAAAGTGTTTAATATTCCTACTTCTGTTTTTCCAATTTAGTCTAGATGTCACACATCTAACAATTGTATTCTGTGATTCAAAGACAAATTTGAATTTTTTTCCCTCGAAGATGAAGATTCCTCTCCCGTAACACCAAGTGATTCAGATCAAAGTTCAAATCAGCAGGACCCTCAAACGGTTGATGCCAGTGGTGATCATAGCAAGAAAAAGATTAAGAAGCGGGAGGAGGAGATCATAAGTGGTTAGTGAAGTATTTGATGTTCTCAAAGATTGAGTTAATCCCTTAAAACTGGCGTTTATACCCAGATTCCAAGGTGCTAAGCGGATGAGAGTACCCGACTCACCTAAATGGGGTACCAGTTCATCACAGGTTAACTCCCCAGATGAGACTAGTGCTCATTCCACAGCTGAGTGAATCAGAAGCTGAAGGACACAGCACATTGCCCTGGTTGAGATTCGATCCCGGTACATTTTGAGTACGAGACTGACGCCCTGGCAAACAGGCTACTGCATCTCTCAAAGATGAAGAGTAGTTTATTTTGTTTTATTATGGAGCAAATATCCTATTGCCAAGTTTGAGACACTTCTTTAACACGTGACACATTAATTTTGGCACAGAATAAGAATCGTACCTTTTGTTAGCTGAGCAAATTTCTGCAATAAGAGAAGGTAAGGCAACTCTTACACAGTGGTGAGAATTGTTTTGATTGCCGAGTGCTGCTTCAAGGCTTCTACGTGGGGAACTTTCCTCGACTACATAAGTCCAGTAGTTCCATGCAAATGGTGAAGTAAAGTGTGATACAAAATTTGAGATTTGGATGTCAACTGTCAAAATTATGGCTTTAGAAATAGAATTGATGCTTTTTATACCAAAAATTAGTACCTGTAACTTCTGGATGCTTTAAAGAAACTCAATGTTGAACCATTTCAGCTGTGACTTTTGTACCTCTGCCAAAGTTTAAAACCAGGTACCAAATCATATTACCAGAGCTGACTAAAACAAATCCACCCCCTTTTTTAATATTTGGGCAAAGTACTGTTAGTTCAGCTGAAATTTATATTGAAAACAAATTTTGCATTATTGCTGGTGACAAAACCAACACTAATATGGGGATAGGTTTTCAACTTAGTCAACAAAGTTTAACTTTTGTTTCGAATCATAATCACGATGTTTCTCATGTGGATGTTCTTCTGTCATGAGTAAAGGTTTCTCTTTCCTATGCAGATCGGCTGATAGCTGCTGTAGCACCAAAACTTTGTGGAGAGGACAATTGCGACAATTTCTTCATTGTGAATCTGGCAATGGAAAAGTACATACTCAAGAAGATAAAGAAAGACGAATCAGATACAGAAAGTTTTTGCAAAGAAATGCTCTATGAGTGGAAAAGGAAAGAACAGTTAGCAGCTACCCCAAAGAGATTATTACAACTCATGCGAGGTGAAAATGGGGGAAAATCTGTAAATGTCATTGTTTGGGAAACCATTGAGAATTACATTAAGACGGGTAAAATCACCTTTTAAAGGATTATTCCTGTGGATTTTCATAAATATGACAGGTCTATTAAAGAAACAAATTGCTACAAACCATGTTGATATCTTATTTAGTTTAGGAATTATTACATTTCAAAGCTTTCACCAGGGTGTTGAAAGTAACCTTGCCTTATACAGTGTGATGTCATAATGGCAGATCTGAGACAAATGTTTACCCTTTAAAATCAATTGCCTCTTTTGAAATTATTGCAAACATGCTTTATGTAATTATTGAGATGAGGTATAATATGCTTTGCTAATCTGCTCATGTACCATGCACTCTATTTGAAAGAAAAATAAATTTCCATTTTATAGAAATATATCAAATAACTATCTTGAATCAGCAATTATGGCATAACCATACTTTACATGCTTGGTCACATTTCAATACACTGGTGACATCTGTGAAATACAATAACTCTGAAATGGAATAAGATATCAAGATGTGTTTTTCCCAATATGTTTCTTTAATAGTTTACAGGAAATTCAACGGAATATTCCTTTAATGGGATATGGACAGGTAGAGACTGCACTTATACTTTTTAATTATGACAAATTAAAAGTTTGTCAAATTTCAGCATGCGCAAAAGTGATGATGTATGGAAAGAATACAGCTCAAATTCTGTAATGTAATTCTTTGTTATTTCTTTCCCAAGTTCATATATCAAAGGTTGTCAAATTATATGCTACTGCTAAATCTGGATCAAGGTTATAATAATACTCAATTTCCTGTTCATTTTAGCAAACTTCTCCCATTCAAACTGTTTGGGGGAAGGACTGAAAAACAATCAGTTAATTTTCAACAGCAGTTTTCTGATTGTCCCATTCTTAGGTCACAAAATATTGCACAAGTTATGCTAATTATGTTTCTAACTTTTAAAGTGCTGTAAAATGGACAATTGTTAACTGACTTTAGGACTTTTTGCTGTTTTCATGGTTTTTAGTATGTTTGAAATAATTTCAGCTAATGTTGTTGCGATCTGTCCTTATACCTTGAAGTAAAGAGTGTAACTTTTCTTTGGCCACTGCTCTAGGTTGAAAATTTGTGCAGTGATTTTGATTAATACCTTGTTGAAAACATGTTCATATCAGATTGGAAAGAATCTGTTTTATTGGAGTAAGCAGAGTGAGATTATGCAAGAAGGGAAATAAGTTTAAAATTGCTCAGATATTTGTTTCAAAAACATTAGCATCCAAATTACATCCACACTGCCAGTTTTCTACATGACAAAGTACTCTGAACACTGGCGAGGTGAGATAGATGTGGTACCTGGTTCCTTAAGCTGGGAAGTTCATATATTTTGATGGGAAAGGTGGTATAGAAGTTGAGTTGTGCTTGTAACAATGATAAATGCAAATTTCACATACGCTTTGTTCCTGTCTTTGTATATTATGATTTATATATGAAGGCCCAAAAAGGAGGAAATAATGAGAGGGAGTTTAATGGAAGATTTGTAGTAGAGGGGTGGGTACCACTGGGTGGGCAGAAGGAAGATAGGGGGGGAGGGGTAGGCAGAGGTAGATATTAGAGTTACAATCCAAGTTTCATCTCATTTTGATGACTTTGTGGCATTCATGTAACTTTCCAAAACACAAGGCTTCATTTGGTCCAAAAGACAAACATGGAACTTTAGGTGTAATTTATTAAGCTTATGGATAGTTTTGCTTTTTAGTCTTCTGATGTGAGCTGTTACGCTTAAGTGTACATATTTGGTGTAAAATACTCAGATATGATATACTTACTCAGTATATTTAGTAGTAGCATGTACTTAGATGGGGTCACCAAGGGTTACCAGGTGACTTGGATGAGGCACAATGTACTAGAATATAGGATAGATACTTAGCTGTGGGGCGCAGGCAATCGAGTCTTTGCTGGACGCGACAGGAGAAAAGACACAAGACAAGTGGCATAGAAAACTGAAGAAGTACAAAGAGCTCAAGAAACAATGAAAATAGGTCACAACAACATAGGAATCGGCTAAAACATCGCAAAGCGGACACGCTACTCTTTCATTTTACTGAACCATGGCAAAATTAGTAAAGCTTTATTACAGTATTAGTTGTATCTGTACTCCATGCACAGCAGATTTATTATCTGAGGCTGTGGTTTCATCAAGTGGTTCCATTTCCATTGTCTTCATATGTTAACGACAGTTATCAAAATGTTTCCATACCGTTGATGGTAATGATCTGTGATTAGAGGAATTAAAGGAACTGGCGGTCAAAAAGTGGGGCGTATATTTCTTGAGTCTCAAGAATTTTCAAACACACTTTTTGTGCGTGTAATGGTACTGAAAGCCTTTGATACAGATGTTCAAATTAATTATAATTATTTCGTATAAATATTTAAGTAATTTCTCATCGACGTAGTATTTCAAAATTCCTTTGACTTAGCAAACCTGACGCCCTCACTTCTGGAGAGAGCTTCTTTAACCAATGGGTCTTGTGATCATAAAATGTAGTTCATGTAATTTTTGACCCCTTTGTCTGTTCTGATATTTCAGGTCTAAAAGTTGTGTTGGTTTGTGTATGACAGCCTAATAGATTTTTCCTAATAAAATGATTTTCTTCATGACAAAAAAAAAGGGTAATAAAATTGTTCATGCCTAAAAATTACTTCAGCAGTCTTTGTGATTTTCATAGTTTGACCTTATTTGAAATGCAAAACATGTCAAATTTTCATTGGATATTGGTCATTGAAAACAGTACTATGTACAGATATTTGTGATTGAATTTGAATGCTGTATTAAGAATGTACTATCATGGTATTATTGTTGAATTCAATGTTATATTGTGTTTTACAGTTATTAGTTTAAAAGCACTATATTTTGAAACAATTGAATTTCTTGAACATTTTTATGCCAGTCAATAGCATTTGTTTACACTTTACATCAAGTGTTATTAGTGTTTTTAAAACCTAACAGATTTGTATGAATATTAAACAGATTTTAGAAATGAAGAGCAGCTTTTTTAATGAAATTCGAGGAATTCATTTTAAAATGAAATACATTTTTTAGAAAAGTGACTCAAAATTTAACTAGATTTTTTAACATATTCAAAGAAATTGTGGAAATTTCATGCAAATTTCTGGTTTGGTAAGTTGGTGCCAAACTGCATTTACTGGTTTGCTACTGGTGGATCTGCATTTGTAATGAAAGTTTTTCCATGTACATTAATAGTCCAAAGCTGCACCAGGTAATTGGGTGCTTATCACCTAGAAATTTCTAGACTTATAGTCAGAACCTATTACTGTTGGTTCTGGAGGTGGGTGAGCTATAGGCTGACATTCGCTACATATATTATGATTGCTAAAGAAGCTCTGGACCTAACATGGCTTGCTTTGCTAACATTTTACCTGCACCATTGTGGGGTTGGGTATGAAATACAAGACTCCTGAGGTAGATAATAGTTTTAGAAGTGATATCAGTTCCACAATGAGATGTGTGAAGTAAAATACTAATATGCAGAGGTGACAAAATCATTACATGGAGGGATTAGGTGTTATAAATATATTGAAATGCAAATTTAAATATTTTTTTAAACAATGTAACATCACATTCCCCTAAGTTACATGAAGTGCCATTATGGAAACTGAGCTGCAGTTTTGTACAAAAGACTTAGTTTGTACCTTATCATGACATGAAATAAACTTTACCACCTTCGATAAAGATGTGTCGTTGTTCATTAATTAAGATGTGTCGTTGTTTATTTATTTCATTCCTAATTATTTAAGTGGTTGACCATTTTATGGTTACACAAAAGAAGTCTCTTGACACTGAGTGGGGTTGAAGAGCAGAACCATTGTGCAAATATGGGGAATCATTCAAATTATCACGTGGTATTGATCCATCAGATTTTCAGCATGGGTGGCATTCAGGTGTTTGTGTGACCTCCTAACAAAAAGGAAGTATCAGTTCGTATAAGGGGGTGTGAGCTCTTGGATGCCCTGGAACTTATCAAGTCATTAAGCTCCTATCCCTTTTCAAAAATTATTTAAAGTCCTTACTATGTTGATGGTTCACTTAACATTTACCAGTGAAGATTTGAAAGAATCATGGAAGGTGAAGGCACTGATTACATTCACCCAACATAATATTCAATCATTTACCACTTGTTTTCATATCTAGCTGAAATGTCCACCCATTACAAGTCTACATCAATCCAAAACAGGCATTCTAACATCACAAGTGAAAGTTTCTTAACACATGAATTGTCTAATTTCCACTGAGTACCATACCGCCTTTGAGTTTATCCCAATGGATTAAAACCTGGATCTATATGATGGACTTGCTTGCCTGGTGGGGGAGGGCACTTCCATATGTGAGGTGTATATACATGTGCTGCCTAAGCAGCTTTCTTTTTTCAGAACTTTTGTAGTGCAGGTACCAAAATTCCAATCTCTCATACTGCAGGTCTCAAAGCAATTGCATATTTTTATACTGCAGGTCTCAATAATCATATAATTTTGTACTGCAGGTATCAAAAATCACTTATTTTCATACTGCAGGTATCAAAATCATATACTGTCGTACTGCAGTTACCAAAAAAACCTCTTATACTGCAGACCATTTTTGAAATTCTGGGCGGCACATACTTACCACTTCAGGATAAAGGGCCCCCTTCCCCCAGGCTTGCTTGCCAACCCCTCCCACGGATAAAGTCTTGTCCCAACCCCTCCCACTGATAAGTCTTTTATCCCAACCCTCCCACAGTTAATGCTTGTGTCTTAACCCTCCCACTAATAAGTCACAACCCCCATCACTGATAAAACCTCCCAATGATAAGTTGTCCCAACCCTCCCACTGATAAGTCTTCCCAACCCTCCCACTGATAAGTTGTCCCAACCCTCCCACTGATAAGTCATCCCAACCCTCCCACTGATAAGTCGTCCCAACCCTCCCACAGTTAATGCTTGTCTTAACCCTCCCACTAAAAAGTCGTGTCACAACCCCCATCACTGATAAGTCTTGTCCCAACCCTCCCAATGATAAGTTGTCCCAACCCTCCCACTGATAAGTCATCCCAACCCTCCCACTGATAAGTCGTCCCACCCTCCCACTAAAAGGTCGTTTCACAACCCAACTAATAAATCTTGTGTCACAACCCTCCGACTGATAAATCTTGTGTCCCAACCCCACCCACTGATACGTCTTGTTCCAACCCCCCCACTGGTAAGTCTGGCCAGTGTGTCCCAATCCTCCCACTGATAAGTCTTTTGTCCCAACCCTCCCACTGATAAGTCGTCCCAACCCTCCCACTGATAAGTCTTGCCAGTGTCCCAACCCTCCCACTGATGAGTCTTGTGTCTTAACCCTTCCACTAATAAGTTTTGTCGCAATCCCCATCACTGATAAGTCTTCTCCCAACCCCTCCCACTGATAAGTCTTGTCCCAACCCCTCCCACTGATAGGTCTTATGTTCCAACCCCTCCCACTGATAAGTCTTTGTGTCCCAATCCTCTCACTGTAAAGTCGTCCCAACCCTCCCACTGATAAGTTGTCCAACCCTCCCACTGATAATTCGTCCCAACGCTCCCAATAATAAGTCGTCCCAACCCTCCCACTGATAGGTCGTCCCAACCCTCCCACTGATAAGTCTTTTGTCCCAACCCTCCCACTGATAAGTCTTGTCCTAACCCTCCCACTGATAAGTCTTGTGTCCCAACCCCCTCCTACTGAGAGGACTTGTGTCCCAACCCTACCCACTGATAGGTCTTGTGTCCCAACCCCTACCACTGATAACTCTTGTGTCCCAACCCCTACCACTGATAAGTCTTGTCCCAACCCCTACCACTGAAGTCTTGTCCCAACCCCTACCGCTGATAAGTCTTGTGTCCCAACCCCTACCACTGATAAGTCTTGTGTCCCAACCCCTACTACTGATAGGTCTTGTGTCCCAACCCCTACCACTGATAAGTCTTGTCCCAACCCCTACCACTGATAGGTTTTGTGTCCCAACCCCTACCACTTATGAGTCTTGTTTCCCAACCCCTACCACTGATAAGTCTTGTGTCCCAACCCCTACCACTGATAAGTCTTGTGTCCCAACCCCTACCACTGATAAGTCTTGTGTCCCAACCCCTACCCCTACCACTGAAGTCTTGTCCCAGCCTACCGCTGATAAAGTCTTGTGTCCCATAAGTCTTGTTCCAAACCCCTACCACTAATAAGTTTTGCATCCCTTGTCCTAACCCCCCACTACCACTGTCCCAACCTCCTACTGAGAGGACTTGTGTCCCAACCCTACCCACTGATAGGGTCTTGTGTCCCAACCCCTACCACTGATAAGTCTTCTGTCCCAACCCTTCCACTGATAAGTCTTGTGTCCCAACCCCTACCACTGATAAGTCTTGTGTCCCAACCTACCACTGATAAGTCTTGTGTCCCAACTCCTACCACTGATAGGTCTTGTGTCCCAACCCCTACCACTGATAAGTCTTGTGTCCCAACCCCACCCACTGATAAGTCTTGTCCTAATCCTTCCCACTGATAAGTCTTGTCCCAACCCCTACCACTGATAAGTCTTGTCCCAACCCCTACCACTGATAGGTCTTGTGTCACAACCCCTACCACTGATGAGTCTTCTGTCCCAACCCTTCCACTGATAAGTCTTGTGTCCCAACCCCTACCACTGATAAGTCTTCTGTCCCAACCCTTCCACTGATAGGTCTTGTGTCCCAACCTACCACTGATAAGTCTTGTCACAACCCCTACCACTGATAAGTCTTCTGTCCCAACCCTTCCACTGATAAGTCTTGTGTCCCAACCCCTACCACTGATAAGTCTTCTGTCCCAACCCTTCCACTGATAGGTCTTGTGTCCCAACCTACCACTGATAAGTCTTGTGTCCCAACCTACCACTGATAAGTCTTGTGTCCCAACCCCTTCCACTGATAGGTCTTGTGTCCCAACCTACCACTGATAAGTCTTGTCCCAACCTACCACTGATAAGTCTTGTGTCCCAACCCCTACCACTGATAAGTCTTGTGTCCCAACCCCTACCACTGATAAGTCTTGTGTCCCAACCCCACCCACTGATAAGTCTTGTCCTAATCCTTCCCACTGATAAGTCTTGCTCCAACCCCACCCACTGATAAGTTTTGTTTTCAGGGAAAATTGCAGGTACATATAAAATGACACATAAATTGCTTCAACAAATATTACTTTTTCAATGGAAGGTTTATCTTTCAATATCTCTCATGCATAGCACTATGCCGAACCCCTTTTTTGTGGTAAGGTGGCACATATGAATGTATATAACTATATAAAATTGCTTTATCAAAAATACTGTATAAGTAATGGACGGCAAAAAGTAACAAATGAACTCAACAACTTCAAGGTACTGTTCAAATACAGTTTTGTCACATACACATAAACTTACGTTACCAATAAATTATTACTTTAGAAGAAATGCTATGAAACCTTTTTGTAAATCGCCTGATGCCATTTAATAACCCAAGCCATCGGTCACATTCACGGTCTAAATGACCTTCGTAAGTTTACAAAATGCAAAACAAAGTAGGTTCCAGGAGTAAGCTCAATTTTCAAATGAATGCATAATATTCCACATAATTTGAGTATTAATTCATACACTTCTCTACATCACAAAAAAACACTCTTACACCTTTAATTGCCTCTCCCCTCCCCCAAATGCCCTAAATGATACTGCAGGCCACCTTTGGATGAAAATTATGTGACTTGAAAAATATCCCACCTTGAATCTGGTATCCATCTTGAACTGCTTTGAAAGATTTAAGCCCCTTCAGCAAAATAACTAACATAGCTATATGAAATAAGATTTTCTAACCACTATAATCAATATCTACATTTAAATCATACACTCTCAGACTACTTTCCACTTTTTGCAATGAACACCAGCAATTTATAAATAATAATAATAAGTGATAATACTATTCCTGAGTCTCACAATCAGTACACAAAGCTCCTGACAAGGAACATTGTAAAGCATACACACCATAATTTCAGCACCAGTTTTATCTATCAATATTAACAGCACATTCAGCCTCTTAGCAATTTCAGTAGAGCTTATCCAATCCAACTGGACTAGCATCACACTACAAAAGAATATTCTTCACCAGGATTTGGCTCTATCTTAAATCCCTCATAACAGCTTATTTTTATATTAGTAATATTTTTTTCATTTCATTGACAACCCATGCTAAATCAGCTAGATTTCATAAGAGCAACAATCTCATTAAAGGAGACAAAGTCTGACATAATCCTTACTTTATATGGTAGAAATAAAAATAACTAATTTTCTGACCAAGTCTCACATCTTCCAGATCAATTTAACAGACTTTTTTGTAATTATCAAAAACTTACTTATGCTACTATGGAAGCCGCCATTTTAATTTCAAAACATGCAGGAAATGATGTCATCAGCCCAACAGGATATGTTGGAATGCTTTGTATTTCTTCATAATTTATCTTAAGTTTTCAAGCTTATGAAAAGTAGTTTCCTTTTGTAAAGGTCAAGGAAATTTTTGTGTACACATGAAATTATTAAAGCATGCGGTTAAAACTTGTGTCACATCATTTTGCACTAAAAACTTAAATCAAATTAATACACAAATACATTATAATCCTTATGTCTTTGTTGGGGAAATTATGTCCTCATGCACAAGATTTTGATGCAGAATTGAACAAAATGGCAGCCTCCATGTGTTGACCTTGCCTACCCTTCAAGGACCATGACTTGACAACCGACCTTGCCTTCGAGGACCTCTTGTACCGTTGAGGACTTTTAACACTTTTTCAGTGGTTTTGCATGTAAGTGTGTGAGATCCATTTATAGAGAAATTACAAAGATGTCCTCCAGATGAGGGAAAAACTTGATGGCTGTTTTTCACACACTGAGCTCAATATCACACATGTGATAATTGGAATGACAATAACAAAGAGCGCCATTACTTTTGTCATACTACTCAAGGTGTTGTCCTCAGGTGAATGCCTATCATTGATCACTACAACATGTCCTTGGATGAATGCTTATCACTGACCACTACAACATGTCCTCAATACATGCCTATCATTGACCACTACAACATGTCCTTGGATGAATGCTTATCATTTACCACTACAACATGTCCTCGGATGTATGCCTATCATTGACCACTACAACATGTCTTCGGATGATTGATGATCATTGACCACTACAACATGTCCTCGTATCAATACTTATCATTGACCACTACAACATGTCCTCGGATGAATGCTTATCATTGACCACTACAACATGTCCTCGGATGAATGCTTATCATTGACCACTACAACATGTCCTCGGATGAATGCTTATCATTGACCACCTACAACATGTCCTTGGATGAATGCTTATCATTGATCACGACAAAATGTCCTCGGAAGAATGCTTATCATTGACCAATACAACATGTCTTCAAATGAATGCTTATCATTGACCACTACAACATGTTCTCATATGAATGCCTATCATTGACCAATACAACATGTCGTCGGATGAATGCCGATCATTGACCATTACAACATGTCCTCGTATGTATGCCCATCATTGACCACTATAACATGTCCTCGGATGAATGCTTATTATTGACCACTACAACATGTCCTCGAATAAATGCTTTTTATTGACCACGACAACATGTCTTGGATGAATGCTTATCATTTAGCACTACAACATGTCCTCGGATGAATGCTTATCATTGACCACTACAACATGTCCTCGGATGAATGCTTATCATTGACCACTACAACATGTCCTCGGATGAATGCTTATCATTGACCACCTACAACATGTCCTTGGATGAATGCTTATCATTGATCACGACAAAATGTCCTCGGAAGAATGCTTATCATTGACCAATACAACATGTCTTCAAATGAATGCTTATCATTGACCACTACAACATGTTCTCATATGAATGCCTATCATTGACCAATACAACATGTCGTCGGATGAATGCCGATCATTGACCATTACAACATGTCCTCGTATGTATGCCCATCATTGACCACTATAACATGTCCTCGGATGAATGCTTATTATTGACCACTACAACATGTCCTCAAATGAATGCTTATTATTGACCACTATAACATGTCCTTGGAATGATTATCATTGACCACTACAACATGTCCTCGGATGGATGCTTATCATTGACCACTACAACATGTCTTTGGATGAATGCTCATCATTTACCACTACAACATGTCCCCGATTAAATGCTTTTTATTGACCACGACAACATGTCTTGGATGAATGCTTATCATTTAGCACTACAACATGTCCTTGGATGAATGCTTATCATTGACCACTACAACATGTCCTCGAATGAATCCTTATCATCAACCAATACAACATGTCCTCGGATGAATAAGATGACTGAAATACCTGTGTTAGGTCCCCACAAGCTTAGTAGATATCATTATTATTGCAATAAAATGTTGTCTTTTTTTATATTGTTGATGAGCTCTTCATGCGTACACATGAACTCTTTTGTTTTCCCCCAACAAGCACTCAATCATAGAGTTCTCGAACGCATAGTCATTTGTCAAGGTCCTTGATCTGTATAGTAAGGCACGTATGGGTGTATCAAATTCAAATATGAATAACTTGAGATAGGGATAAGATTCTGGCTTGCTGATTTTGGTAGTTGGTCTAGATTGATATCCTCTATCATATGAAATAATCATCGTATCAAGACTTGATGTCCCCATTAACAAATTTTGGAAATTTGATTGGTCATATCCCTGATACTATAAATGCTCTAAACAAAATGTAGAGATCTAAAATACAATCATTATTAATATTCCTAGCCTCTTAATATCAAAAGAAGTTCCTTGAAGTTAAATCCATCTGAGCCATTAGACCCATAGGGCCAGCTGGTGCTTATTCCCGCTGTAAGCAGATAAGAGCACATGACTCCCCCTGGATAGGACCCCCGTCCATCTCAGGTTCACTCCCCAGCAATGCTGGTACTCATTTTACAGCTGAGTTTGGAGCAAGTAGAGTAACGTGTCTTGCTCAAGGACACAATGCAGCGCTTGCAGCGGGAACCTCTCGCATATGAGAATGTTCTTTTGCCACTGCACCTCTCATAAGTTCCTTTACCAGTCTTGAATCTGACTAAATACACCAACATCAAGTCTGTTTTCAGCAAGAAATCTTCAACAGCTTTTATTATGTGCTTCCCATCATAGTGTTCATATTTTGTGACCAAATAAACATAACAAGCACAAATGTTTCCCACCCATTACCTGCCATTGATTTATACTATAAGAAGGATGAAGAAATCGTCCTCCGTGGGCAACTACGAAGACATTCGTAGAATCTTCTGGTCACTACTGCCTTCTGGAGTCTGCAGAACACTTATCAATGTATTTTATGTGAGTGTATCTTTTCACATTCCCTGGAAAAGTTGGTAAAAAACACAACAAATCTTCTGATATGCACTCAACACAGTTCATATCTCGTTCTCAGTCATCATTCCGCATCAGTTAAAGATATTCACTGCTCACTATTAACATCACAGACACTCAACATTGATGTTGCAAGCATCAGAATTCACACCTTCACCTTACCAGAACAAAATGAATTCAACCACTGTAATACTGAAACTCACTGAGTGCCATTTTTACCAATCAAACCACTCACACATGTCAGTTGATATCAGCTGCAAATGTTAAACAAAGCTTTCTTTGCCTGTGCTTGAGCAGAGCAACACTGACTCAACTAGCTTTGGTTGAATGAGTTGCTCAATGTCTTCCTCTTCAAAATGATCGGAACCAACAGCAAGAAAGATACGACGTAAGGCAGCCTAAAAACACAAGCAGAAAAAAGTGGTGAAAAGCATTAAATCTGTGAACAAAAAGATTTTTAAACTGTAGAAGATAATTTGGGAATAATCAATTCCACTACTTCATTTATTTGACTAAAATAAGTGTTTCAGTAAGAAGCAGCCAATAAGAACATTGTGCAATATAAAGAAACACTGAAAAAGATAATAGTTTCACCTTTCAAATAACCATAGTTATTGGACCTTATCTACTTATATCATAAATATGTGGTATGTGGGTGCTGTTATGAATGATAATTAGTGCATTAAGTGGACATTAGCTAAGCCCAATTTAAAAGCAGCCCGAGCTCGCACCCGAAGTCACTAAACTTATGTGCTATAATTAATTTCCCACAGGCCTCTTCCTCCTACACAACACATAATGTAATCCCCATTTACAGTGAGTTTACAAGAAGTTAAGATTAAGTTAGTTGTGTGGTTGTTTGGAAAAATTTCATTTTCCAAAAACAGCAACTCTCATCTCCTAGCAGTGTTTAGGGAATGTCCATGTAATGGATAATGCTTTTTAAATGATATCAAAACATACCCTGACCAGTGTATTGTGATTCATCATAATTACACAAAAAGTGTAGATTAAAGAAAATAAATATTTTCCCATGGTCAATCTTACAAAAAATTTTGTATCCCTCAGCTTCTGTCAAAATATTCCAATCCCAGCATTTATTTCATTATTTAGAAGTAATTGACTCTAAAGATTCATTAGCAGAAAGTCTTTCACCATTTCAGAATCTTCCCAATGTGCACACAAGTAATCATAAGTTTCTATGCACACTTACATAATATTTTTGTCTCTTTAAAGATATCCATAAGAACTTCTTTCAATCCAGAAACAAGAAAAATTACCTTAAAAAACATTCAAGGTAAGATATAAAGAACAGCAATCATTTCAGTAGATTGTTATCAAAAGAAGTGACCTGCTCTGTTCCATTGAAACTATTGATTTGGTGAGGAGACCAACTTCATCCCCAACAAAACTCTTTAAATATTTTTCCCTGTCTCAATTTAATGATATACACTCTTAAATATTGCAAAAAAGCTAATCAATGCATTTATGGGTTGGCTTTCAGTACTATGAGATCCTCTACATTACAAAGGCAAGTAGTATTGTATCAGCAAACTATATATCAACCTGAGATGAAGAAGACCCAAAGGAAAACAAATTTGTCATCATCATCATTGCTGCACCCTGCATCATTGCTGCACCCTGCATCATTGCTACACCCTGCATCATTGCTACACCCTGCATCATTGCTACACCCTGCATCATTGCTACACCCTGCATCATTGCTACACCCTGCATCATTGCTACACCCTGCATCATTGCTACACCCTGCATCATTGCTACACCCTGCATCATTGCTACACCCTGCATCATTGCTACACCCTGCATCATTGCTACACCCTGCATCATTGCTACACCCTGCATCATTGCTACACCCTGCATCATTGCTACACCTGCATCATTGCACCCTGCATCATTGCTACACCCTGCATCATTGCTACACCCTGCATCATTGCTACACCCTGCATCATTGCTACACCCTGCATCATTGCTACACCCTGCATCATTGCTACACCCTGCATCATTGCTGCACCCTGCATCATTGCTGCACCCTGCATCATTGCTACACCCTGCATCATTGCTACACCCCGCATCATTGCTTGCATCATTGCTGCACCCTGCATCACATCCTACACCCTGCATCATTGCTGCATCATTGCTACACCCCATTGCATCATTGCTACACCCTGCATCATACACCCGCATCATTGCTACACCCGCATCATTGCTTGCATCATTGCTACACCCTGCATCATTGCTGCATCACCCTGCATCATTGCTACACACTGCATCATTGCTACACCCCGCATCATTGCTGCACCCTGCATCATTTACACCCTGCACCCTGCATCATTGCTACACTGCCTGCATCATTGCTACACCCTGCATCATTGCATCATTGCTACACCCTGCATCATTGCTACACCCTGCATCATTGCTACACCCTGCATCATTGCTACACCCTGCATCATTGCTGCACCCTGCATCATTGCTGCACCCTGCATCATTGCTGCACCCTGCATCATTGCTGCACCTGCATCATTGCACCCTGCATGCATCATTGCTACACCCTGCATCATTGCTACACCCTGCATCATTGCTACAACCTGCATCATTGCTACAACCTGCATCATTGCTGCATCACCCTGCATCATTGCTACACCCGCATCATTGCTACACCCCGCATCATTGCTACACCCTGCATCATTGCTACACCCTGCATCATTGCTACACCCTGCATCATTGCTACACCCTGCATCATTGCTACAACCTGCATCATTGCTACACCCTGCATCATTGCTACACCCTGCATCATTGCTACACATCCTACACTGCATCACACCCTGCATCCATTGCATCATTACACCCTGCATCATTGCTACACCTGCATCTGCCCTGCATCATTGCTACACCCTGCATCCATTGCATCATTTGCACACCTGCATCATTGCTACACCCTGCATCATTGCTACACCCTGCATCATTGCTACACACCCATTGCATCATGCATCATGCTATACCCTGCATCATTGCTACACCCTGCATCATTGCTACACCCTGCATCATTGCTACACCCTGCATCATTGCTACACCCTGCATCATTGCTACACCCTGCATAACAAAATCCCAGTTTTGCATCAAAACCTAGATATTTGAAGATGCTTTCTGAAATTTTTGAGAAACCTAATATCTTCAGACATTTACAGATTTTTATTTCATCAAGATTTATCGGGTCTGGAGTCAACTTGGCGGCCAGTCAGCACTCATTGGTTCACGACTGAATCATCAAACTAAGTCTAATGAACATCAGGCATTTAGATTTATTTCGTAAGTCCTACATTCAACGTACATCTGTAGCATATGATAATTTTCATCTTCAAGAGAATCCAGTAGGCATTACCAGGGCTGTAATTTTCATCCAGAAAATGGAGGAATATGGTCTCTTATCCAAAAAGTGGCAGGAGACAAGAGGTAAAATTTCCCCAAATGTACAGAATTTTTAAAACATTACTGGAATTACAGCCTTAAGCATTGCAGCATTAAATTTGGTGTAGATCACATTTGGAATTTAAAAGAAAGAAAACAGGGCCTGACACAGCACATGAAATGAAATTTAGTAACTTACCAGGCAGGCAATCAACACCGGCCCACTATGATTCCTTCTTTCTGGTTTACGACATAAGTCCACTAAACTTGACAGACCTGCAAAAATATCATAGAAATGATCACATCAAAATCACACAACTTTTAGAAACTTGATTTAAAATACATGTGTTTTATTTTAGGAGAAAATAAAATTAATATATACAAAATTGATATCAGACCTCTAAACTCATATTGAAATTGTTATTTATTGGTTGAGCCTTCTACTTAAAATGGCAATCATAATATATTGAAAATATCAAGTTTCTATTCAAAATTTAGTCTGAAACAATAAACTTTATCCATGGTTTTAAAAATATGCACAAAATGCTAAAATTACAAGGAATTCACAAAACAATGTTGTACTATGATGCAAAGGAATGTGCTACATTGGTTCAAAAAATGTCACAAAAATTTAAAAACTTCAATATAAAAGGTGCAAAGTAAATTCAGAAATAAAACAATTATCACAGAAAAGCTTAAAGTATATTCCTTACAAAACAGAAACTGAATCAAAGGTTTGTATCATACCATTGCACTGAACAATTTCCTTGGCACATTCTTTATCTTTGGCTAATCTTCCGAGACCAATGGCTGCCTTCTGCTGAATTCTTTCACACACTGCCTTGGTGCGCAAGTCATCCAAACTCACGCTGGTATCCAGCATTCTGTTGCTCGATTCAGACGAAACAGGAAGTAGAAACTTGGTCAATAAGGGAATTCCTTCCGCCAATAAGATGTCTTGATGACACACCTCTTCTTCTGCCATGTTGGCAAGAATGGTGACAACCTAAAGATATGAAACGAAAAATTGATGTCATTTGATGTTGAAGAAGTAGGTGATATTATTTTCAGATCCAATGCAAGGAATCTTAAAGCAGTAAGTGATATCATCCAATGCGGAAAGGGGATGGGGGGGGGGGGAGGGTCTTGAAAAAGTAGGTGATATCATTTTCAGATCCAATGCAAGGAATCTTAAAGAAGTAAGTGACATCAACCAATGAGGAAAGGGGAGGGGGGGGAGGGGAGGGTCTTGAAAGTAGGTGATATTATTTACAGATCTAATGCAGGGGATCTTGAAATAGTAGGTGATATCATCCAATGCAGGTGGAAGGGAGGGGGAAGGGTCTTAAAGAAGTAGGTGATATCATCTTCAGATCCAATGCAAGGGATCTTGAAGGAATAGGTGATATCATCCAATGAGGGAAGAAAAGGGGGGGAGGGGGGGGGATCTTGAAGATGTGATATTATCTTCAGATCCAATGCGTGGCTGGGACAACTAAATCTGGCCCGCAGGATTGTTGGGGTGGGTCCACAAAAGATTTAAACAAATCTGTCAAGCCTGACCGTTTGTGGTCAAGTTTGTTGTTTTGTTAAAACCAAGTAATATTGTTCAAACAATATTGTCCTGATGATATTTAATTAGCCATTTCTTCATAAAAGCTAAGGGCTTGTTTACCTTCTCTCTTTCACAATCAATTGGGTTATACACTATTAACAACTACTAGCAACAATTAACATGAACATAAGAAGCATTGATTTCACAGTGTTTTGTCTCAAATAACACAATGCGGCTCCAAAAATACAAAAATACAACTAAACTGATAAGAGGTACTAAGGGCTGGTGTAGCAAATAAAATTGGTAGTCTTTTTTTGAGAGAAGGTGCTGCCTGACTACCAAACACACATGACAATAACATTGTTAAGATAATAGATACCAACATACATATCAAGGTATACTATCAGAACTAAAAAAAAATATTTACCTTTGGTGTTTAACAAATGCTGGCAAATGATTGAAGAAGGCATGGAATGTTGGGTTTCGTCTGTGAAAGCAGTTAGAGAGTAACCGCAACCTCTCCTATTACCCTCTCATTCATACCAAGGTCTTACCTAGTCAGTTAGAAACCCAACAGAGTGACTGCAACCTCTCCTATTACCCTCTTATACCACCTGGTCCGTTAGAACCTCAACAGAGTGACTGCAACCTCCCCTATTACCCTCTCATACCACGGTCTTACCTAGTCAATTAGAAACCCAACAGAGTGACTGCAACATCTCCTATTACCCTCTCATTCATACCATGGTCTTACCTGGTCAGTTAGAAACCCAACAGAGTGACTGCAACCTCTCCTATAACCCTCTCATACCATAGTCTTACCTGGTCAGTTAGAAACCCAACAGAGACTGCAACCTCTCCTATTACCTCTCATACCATGGTCTTACCTGGTCAATTAGAAACCCAACAGAGTGACTGCAACATCTCCTATTACCCTCTCATTCATACCATGGTCTTTCATGGTCAGTTAGAAACCCAACAGAGTGACTGCAACCTCTCCTATAACCCTCTCATACCACAGTCTTACCTGGTCAGTTAGAAACCCAACAGAGACTGCAACCTCTCCTATAACCCTCTCATACCATAGTCTTACCTGGTCAGTTAGAAACCCAACAGAGACTGCAACCTCTCCTATTACCCTCTCATACCATAGTCTTACCTGGTCAGTTAGAAACCCAACAGAGACTGCAACCTCTCCTATAACCCTCTCATACCATAGTCTTACCTGGTCAGTTAGAAACCCAACAGTGACTGCAACCTCTCCTATAACCCTCTCATACCATAGTCTTACCTGGTCAGTTAGAAACCCAACAGAGTGACTGCAACCTCTCCTATTACCCTCTCATACCATAGTCTTACCTGGTCAGTTAGAAACCCAACAGAGACTGCAACCTCTCCTATTACCTCTCATACCATGGTCTTACCTGGTCAGTTAGAAACCCAACAGAGACTGCAACCTCTCCTATTACCTCTCATACCATGGTCTTACCTGGTCAGTTAGAAACCCAACAGAGTGACTGCAACCTCTCCTATTACCCTCTCATACCATGGTCTTACCTGGTCAGTTAGAAACCCAACAGTGACTGCAACCTCTCCTATTACCCTCTAATACCATGGTCTTACCTGGTCAGTTAGAAACCCAACAGAGTGACTGCAACCTCTCCTATTACCCTCTCATACCATAGTCTTACCTGGTCAGTTAGAAACCCAACAGAGTGACTGCAACCTCTCCTATTACCCTCTCATACCATGGTCTTACCTGGTCAGTTAGAAACCCAACAGAGTGACTGCAACATCTCCTATTACTATTCCATACCATGGTCTTACCTGGTCAGTTAGAAACCCAACAGAGTGACTGCAACCTCTCCTATTACCCTCTCATACCATAGTCTTACCTGGTCAGTTAGAAACCCAACAGAGACTGCAACCTCTCCTATAACCCTCTCATACCATAGTCTTACCTGGTCAGTTAGAAACCCAACAGTGACTGCAACCTCTCCTATAACCCTCTCATACCATAGTCTTACCTGGTCAGTTAGAAACCCAACAGAGTGACTGCAACCTCTCCTATTACCCTCTCATACCATGGTCTTACCTGGTCAGTTAGAAACCCAACAGAGTGACTGCAACCTCTCCTATTACCCTCTCATACCATAGTCTTACCTGGTCAGTTAGAAACCCAACAGAGTGACTGCAACCTCTCCTATTACCCTCTCATACCATGGTCTTACCTGGTCAGTTAGAAACCCAACAGAGTGACTGCAACCTCTCCTATTACCCTCTCATACCATGGTCTTACCTGGTCAGTTAGAAACCCAACAGAGACTGCAACCTCTCCTATTACCCTCTCATACCATGGTCTTACCTGGTCAATTAAAAACCCAACAGAGTGACTGCAACATCTCCTATTACTATTCCATACCATGGTCTTACCTGGTCAGTTAGAAACTTAACAGAGTGACTGCAACCTCTCCTATTACCCTATCATACCATGGTCTCACCTGATCAGTTAGAAACCCAACAGAGTGACTGCAACCTCTCCTATTACCCTCTCATACCATGGTCTTACCTGGTCAGTTAGAAACCCAACAGAGTGACTGCAACCTCTCCTATTACCCTCTGATACCATGGTCTTACCTGGTCTTTTGAATTTATGCTGTCCACTTTGCCATCTTTCCATCCTTCTACCAAGACATAACCTGCTTCACACTCAGCAAGACACCCAAGAGCATCACGCCCCAGAAAGGTCAAGCTAGCAATGGCAGATGACCCTACCAGGAAGACTAGAGGATCTTGGGTTTTCTTGATGATAGCTGTTTAGAAAAGAGGCAATGTGGTTAATAATAAACACATTGTTTCGGAATATAAACTTTATTGTTTCTGAAGAGTCTTGATTCAGGAAATGCCATTTTAGATTCTAAAATGATTACATTAAACAGGTTTTATTGTCTGTTCTTTTAATGTTGAATATTTCTACTACAAATGATGTAGAAAGGCTTTAAATGAATAGTTCAACACTTGAGGTAATAACAAAAACTAAATATACATTTTTCATAAACTTCAAAACTAATTTTTGCTGTGAATATATTGTAGACTTTATACCATGCATCAACAAAAACACACCCTATTAACTACTGAACAAAAAACAGTTTGAAAGACAGATCATCAAAAACAGTGATTCTAGACCTTTGACCTTGGCACTTAAGGCAAAGGCATGTTTCATCCCATAAAAATTGATCAAATACTGAAAATCCTGATCTTACTGTAAAGTTGAATTAATTAATTAATTAATTTTTGTTTCATATTATGCTTAAATCATCTAACTTGTAAATCTATGTCCTGCTGTGCTCATGGAACCCAACATACAAGGAAATAATAGTTCTCTTTGTACAATAAAGAAGACAAAAACCATTACAGTGCTAACATCACAATCCGTTCATTTCCAAATCTTACCAGTAAGATCATACAGCAACACTTCAATGTGCTCCAGGAGGAGCGAATGCAGGTCCTGGGTCATTTTGTCTGCAGCCGAAAGCTGGACTAACAGGGCTGCAGCTTCAGCTTTCAAGAGCTCAGAAGCAGGAGATGACAAGATCTGGCTGATGTATCTGATACCACCCACCTGGAGAAGGAATGACATCGCCATCATCAAAAAATAATATCATCATGAAAGAGTTATTATATCATCATCAAGGAATGACATCATCAGGCAAGAATTATATCATCATGAAAGAATGATATCATTATCAAAGAATGAAATCATCATCAAAGAATGATATCATCATAGAAGAATGACATCATCATCAAAGAATGATATTATCATGAAAGATTGATATCATTATCAAAGAAAGATATCATCATCAAAGAATGATATCATCATTAAAGAATGATATCATCATCAAAAAATGATATCATCATCAAAGAATGATATAATCTTCAAAGAATGATATCATCATCAAAGAATGACATCATCATCATCATAGCGTGACATCATCATCATCAAAGAATTATATCATCATGAAAGAATGATATCGTCATCAAAGAATGATATCATCATGATAGAAATATAACATCATCAAAGAATGATGTTATCAAAGTTCCTTCACCAATTTACTTCCTTATAAGATGGACTTCCATGACAACTAAACTAAGCTTTAAACATAGATGAACAAGGCTTGGTTGTTTTTTATTCAGCCTAGAACAATCTTTTGGGAGGACATGACAACCATGATCGGGAGCTTCTACAAAAATTAACAAAATCAAAAAGATTCAAATTTACTTCTTTGCTATTATACATATATATTATCTTACCCTTTCAATTTCAATTCTTCCAACGTCTGATTCTGTGTAAAGCGACACAGTGCGCAGAGCAATCGGTTTAACAGAATTCAGAGATGGCGTGGCTTGAAGACAGACTTCAAATAATGCTGGCAAAACACCTTCCTACAAAGATAAAAAACCCATGCAGTTAAATTGTACAATGCAAATACTTGCTGAGATATGGGTTGATATCATACTGTGAAAAATGTAACTTTTACCTCCAATGCAGTTTTACACAAATTTTATGCCAATAATCATATTGATAATAATTCAATATAAGCCACAAGCAAGAGGAAACATTAGGTAAATCGTACTTAAATTATTGAAAATTATGAAAGTAAAAAAAATGACACATTTGCATTTTTGTTTCATTTTCTGGAACTTTTTCTTAAATGTGCACATCCCTGCTTTCATCAGTTAAACAGCTCTCAACACAGTAATATTAATTCATTGATTTGCACAGAGTTGGATTTATAAAACTTCCTATGGTTCTAATTAAAAGTGTCAAAAATGCTCCCACTTTTAATACCACACATTCGCTCTTTTGCAATTACACAAACTATTCATTTTACAAGTAAATGGGGGACATATTTAGGGCAACAAACTGAGCGACATATTCACGGCAACAAACCGAGCGATGTATTTACGGCAACAAACAGAGGGACGTATTTACGGCAACAAAACGAGGGACGTATTTACGACAAGCAACCAAGGGACGTATTTACGGCATCGAACTAAGAGACGTATTTATGGCAATCAATTGAGGGACGTATTTACGGCAATCGACCGAGGGACGTATTTACGGCAATCGACCGAAGGGGGTATTTACGGCAATCTACAGAGAGGTGTATTTACGGCAATCAACGGAGAGACTTAATTACGGCAATCAACTGAGGGACGTATTTATGGCAATCAGCTGAGGGACGTATTTACGGCAATTAACCGATGGACGTATTCATGGCAATCAACTAAGGGACATATTTACGGCAATTAACTGATGGACGTATTTATGGCAATCAACTCTGGGACATATTTACGGCAATCAACTGAGGGACGTATTTACGGCAATCAACTGAGGGACGTATTTACGGCAATCAACTAAGGGACGAATTTACGGCAATTAACTGAGGGACATATTTATGGCAATAAACTTAAAACATTGTGGCTGAAACCTTAAGCTTTTCCCACATATACTGTTGCTTACTCAAAAAATTATTTTTTAAATTAAAAAAATAATTCTTCCCAAAAAAACCCAGTTTTCCTGCTGCTGTAACACTGGAACCGTGGCTTTTTTCAGGTCTGGATTTTCAAATCCTTTATTGTTATTGTTTAAAAAAAAACAAGCAGACTGACTCATGATTTCTTAAATTATAGCCAACATTCACAATCTTCAGCACTTTGACAACATTTTGTTCCCGCTATTGATCTCCGTCACATGACATGAACATGTGTGACCTCTGTTTGCAATTTCTACATCACAATTTTGCAAGAATGAAAAACTCAAAAATTACACAAGCTTTGTGCACTACTAAGAAGTTGTTTTAATAATATGGGTATGATTTCTAAAGTGCCAAAATCTATATCAATAATCACTGGCACTGTACCAAATTATTGAAATGAATGCAAAATTGATTTTAAAGTAACTCTAGCAGATTGCCTATAAAATACTTAGTTTACACAAAATTGAAAATAAGTAAAATTTATAATAATCATGCTAAAACAAATTGTAATTTTTTTTTAGAAAACTGTAATTATAACCAAATTAAAAAAAACGTAGGTTGAAAAATCATGAAATTAAATCAAACGCAATCTTAAAAAGATGTTTTAATTTTATTTTGAAAGAGGAAAGGACTGTGTCTGTTTCAGGAAAGGACTTGGTCTGTTACAGGAAAGGACTTGGTCTGTTACAGGAAAGGACTTGGTCTGTTACAGGAAAGAACTTGGTCTGTTACAGGAAAGGACTTGGTCTGTTACAGGAAAGGACTTGGTCTGTTACAGGAAAGGACTTGGTCTGTTACAGGAAAGGACTTGGTCTGTTACAGGAAAGGACTTGGTCTGTTACAGGAAAGGACTTGGTCTGTCACAGGAAAGGACTTGGTCTGGTACAGGAAAGGACTTGGTCTGTTACAGGAAAGGACTTGGTCTGTTACAGGAAAGGATTTGGTCTGTTACAGGAAAGGACTTGGTCTGTTACAGGAAAGGACTTGGTCTGTTACAGAAAGGACTTGGTCTGTTACAGGAAAGGACTTGGTCTGTTACAGGAAAGGACTTGGTCTGTTACAGGAAAGGACTTGGTCTGTTTTAGGAAAGGACTTGGTCTGTTACAGGAAAGGACTTGGTCTGTTACAGGAAAGGACTTGGTCTGTTACAGGTAAGGACTTGGTCTGTTACAGGAAAGGACTTGGTCTGTTACAGGAAAGGACTTGGTCTGTTACAGGAAAGGACTTGGTCTGTTACAGGAAAGGACTTGGTCTGTTACAGGAAAGGACTTGGTCTGTTACAGGAAAGGACTTGGGTCTGTTACAGGAAAGGACTTGGTCTGTTACAGGAAAGAACTTGGTCTATTTCAGTTGAATTTGCAAGCTATATTCCGTAAGGACGGCCATGCTTGATCAAATAATCTATCCCTCTATAATTTATACTTGGTCCATGGTACTGTCAGAAAAAATTGATCATTTGATCGAAGACTGTGCTTTGTCAACATTTCATCAAAAATTGAATACTCGTTTGACATGGCAGTCAATACAAACCTTACCAGGTGGCATGACTATTTAATGCAAAACCTCCAATAACCACTATTTTCAAAAGAATTTGAAGAAAGCAAGTCACTATTTTGCCACATGTGTGCAAATGGTGTACCTTGAGTAGTAATCTCTTGCATGTGATGTCCTCCTCTATGAGACCATGTACTGCCTTCACTGCCACGATGATGTTCAACTCACTCGCTGAACCCTTTACGCTGTATATAAGAGGCTGAAATGATAGAACAAGTATGGAATGTAATGTATGGAAGTGATAGTGGATGGTGTTATCTATTTGTATGAACATTTACTACTGGAAAAAATCAGTCTGTCAATTGATAATATTTACATACCACCAAAATTAAATGACAATCACTTCTGGTACGCTTGCTGACCATTTGGTAAACTTTCACCATTGGAAACAGCATATCTGATATAGCTAAGGAGTTATTTCATTTCGTAGGACTTGGGTACAGCATATCTGATATAGCTTAGAGGTTATTTCATTTTGTAGGACTTGGAAACAGCATATCTGAGGTTAGTTTTCATTTTGTAGGACTTGGAAACAGCATATCTGTTATTTCATTTTGTAGGACTTGGAAACAGCATAGGAGTTACTTCATTTTGTAGGACTTGGAAACAGCATATCTGATATAGCTTAGGAGGTATTTCATTTTGTAGGACTTGGAAACAGCATATCTGATATAGCTTAGAGGTTATCTCATTTTGTAGGACTTGGAAACAGCATATCTGATATAGCTTAGGAGGTATTTCATTTTGTAGGACTTGGAAACAGCATATCTGATATAGCTTAGGAGTTATTTCATTTTGTAGGACTTGGAAACAGCATATCTGATATAGCTTAGGAGTTATTTCATTTTGTAGGACTTGGAAACAGCATATCTGATATAGCTTAGGAGTTATCTCATTTTGTAGGACTTGGAAACAGCATATCTGATATAGCTTAGAGGTTATTTCATTTTGTAGGACTTGGAAACAGCATATCTGATATAGCTTAGAGGTTATTTCATTTTGTAGGACTTGGAAACAGCATATCTGATATAGCTTAGAGGTTATTTCATTTTGTAGGACTTGGAAACAGCATATCTGATATCGTTAGGAGTTATTTCATTTCGTAGGACTTGGGTACAGCATATCTGATATAGCTTAGAGGTTATTTCATTTTGTAGGACTTGGAAACAGCATATCTGATATCGCTTAGGAGTTACTTCATTTTGTAGGACTTGGAAACAGCATATCTGATATAGCTTAGAGGTTATTTCATTTTGTAGGACTTGGAAACAGCATATCTGATATCGCTTAGGAGTTACTTCATTTTGTAGGACTTGGAAACAGCATATCTGATATAGCTTAGGAGGTATTTCATTTTGTAGGACTTGGAAACAGCATATCTGATATAGCTTAGAGGTTATCTCATTTTGTAGGACTTGGAAACAGCATATCTGATATAGCTTAGGAGGTATTTCATTTTGTAGGACTTGGAAACAGCATATCTGATATAGCTTAGGAGTTATTTCATTTTGTAGGACTTGGAAACAGCATATCTGATATAGCTTAGGAGTTATTTCATTTTGTAGGACTTGGAAACAGCATATCTGATATAGCTTAGGAGTTATCTCATTTTGTAGGACTTGAAACAGCATATCTGATATAGCTTAGAGGTTATTTCATTTTGTAGGACTTGGAAACAGCATATCTTTGCTTAGAGGTTATTTCATTTTGTAGGACTTGGAAACAGCATATCTGATATAGCTTAGAGGTTATTTCATTTTGTAGGACTTGGAAACAGCATATCTGATATCGTTAGGAGTTATTTCATTTCGTAGGACTTGGGTACAGCATATCTGATATAGCTTAGAGGTTATCTCATTTTGTAGGACTTGGAAACAGCATATCTGATATAGCTTAGGAGGTATTTCATTTTGTAGGACTTGGATACAGCATATCTGATATAGCTTAGAGGTTATTTCATTTTGTAGGACTTGGAAACAGCATATCTGATATCGTTAGGAGTTATTTCATTTCGTAGGACTTGGGTACAGCATATCTGATATAGCTTAGAGGTTATCTCATTTTGTAGGACTTGGAAACAGCATATCTGATATAGCTTAGGAGTTATCTCATTTTGTAGGACTTGGATACAGCATATCTGATATAGCTTAGAGGTTATTTCATTTTGTAGGACTTGGAAACAGCATATCTGATATCGTTAGGAGTTATTTCATTTCGTAGGACTTGGGTACAGCATATCTGATATAGCTTAGAGGTTATCTCATTTTGTAGGACTTGGAAACAGCATATCTGATATAGCTTAGGAGGTATTTCATTTTGTAGGACTTGGATACAGCATATCTGATATCGCTTAGGAGTTATTTCATTTTGTAGGACTTGGAAACAGCATATCTGATATAGCTTAGGAGGTATTTCATTTTGTAGGACTTGGATACAGCATATCTGATATCGCTTAGGAGTTATTTCATTTTGTAGGACTTGGAAACAGCATATCTGATATAGCTTAGGAGGTATTTCATTTTGTAGGACTTGGAAACAGCATATCTGATATAGCTTAGGAGTTATTTCATTTTGTAGGACTTGGGTACAGCATATCTGATATAGCTTAGGAGTTATTTCATTTTGTAGGACTTGGGTACAGCATATCTGATATAGCTTAGGAGTTATTTCATTTTGTAGGACTTGGAAACAGCATATCTGATATGGCTTAGAAGTTATTTCATTTTGTAGGACTTGGAAACAGCATATCTGATATAGCTTAGGAGTTATTTCATTTTGTAGGACTTGGGTACAGCATATCTGATATAGCTTAGGAGTTATTTCATTTTGTAGGACTACACGATGACAGTGGTAGAAGGAAGAAGGAAGTCCAGAGCCCCACTTCTCCAAAAATGTTATCTACATCCCTAGCATCCTAGGAGTTTTCAACCATTTCTGCTTTACTGGTAAACCTTTCAATTACATAAAACCCAATTTTGATTTCAACGTTGGCTTATATACGACTCAAAGGATAGAGATTTCAAAATATTTTGCAGTAAATTCATTTAAGACTGCAGAGAAAGTATGTGCAACCTTGAGCACAGCAACAACAAAACAATTGACAAAATTTGTTGAATAATGAAACTAAATTTTTGTTCAATAATAAGCAGAAAACCAAAGGTTTTGAGGTTCCAACGTGCAATATGGATTTTTAGATTGAAGTTGAACAATTGTGTAATAAACGTTATTGCACAATGAGCTCAAAATAACAAAGACAGCCAAATAATTCACAGTTCTCACGAGAATGGAAATCACTTTTAATTAAATTCAAGCATTTTCATTCCATTAAGATGTATATAATATGTATACACTTGCTAACAACATAATTATTTCAAATATGAAACAAAACAGATATGCTGTTGTTAAAATATGAGCATATAATATTTTAACTTTGTCTTATCTACTCATTAATATGCATGACATTCCCGCCCAAAACAATAGAGCACATCTGCAGTCCATGGACAATCTGTGTACCATGTATCGCTCTTGAGATATTGTGTTTACAAAGCTCTCTTCAACATAATCATGTTAAACCCCACCCACTATGCAATGTATGCATATTAATGAAATTCAACATTTTTGTTCCATGAACATGAACACACAAACTAACAACATAATGGCACCAAATTTGAAACAAATCAGTCATGTGGTTGTTAAAATATGAGTATTTTAAAATTAAGCTGGATGAGTACCGTCGCAATTGGTGCAGTGTGGGGTGCTGTGGGCTTTGTAGGGTGTTGGTCAGAGGCGTTGTCATGGTTTGCTTGTTTGATGAGGGCTTAACAGCACCACGACAGCAAGGGTCAAATTGTGCCTGGGAAGTTAGAGAACAAAGTAGAGAGAGAGGGGGTGGGACAGGAGGACTAAATAAGGTTGTAGAGGAGAGCATGATGAAGGGAGGAGATAATTTTATCCAGAGGTTTTTTTGGGGAAAGAGCTCAGCCATTGAGTTGTGGGGAGCGAGGAAAGCTCTGGGAAGGTTGTACAGGGGGCAAGCAAGGAGAATGTGATGGACTGTGAGGGTGTTATTGCAATTGTTGCAGAGGGGTGGAGGGAACCAATACGAAGGTGGGAGTAAAAGAGGTGGGTGTGACCTATTCTAAGACGGGTAATGTGGACGTTGTCCACACAGGAGAGGTTGTTGATGGTCGGTTTGATCGGAATGGTGGGCTGGATGACGTGGAGTTTGTTATCAATTTGGGAGTCCTATGAGGTTTGCCAGCAGCCACGAACAAGGGAAGCGATAAGCGGTTTAATGTCAGAAAGGGCTTTGGGGAAAATGGGTAGGGGGAAGGTTGAGGGCAAGCTTAGTGGCTGCATCAGCGCTGTCATTGCCAGGGATGCCAACACGACTGGGTATCCAGAAGAAAAACATGTGTTTCCTGGGGAGAGAGGGTGGGGGAGGGGCAAAAGGAGTTTATGGAGGATGATATGAGATGAGAGGTTATCTTATTTAAGATTGAGTAATAAAGTAAGGACAGCCTTGGAGTCAGAGAAGATGGCAAAGTGGTTGAGCAGAGAGTACTCAATAAAGTTGAGGGTGAGGAGGATGGCCTTGGCCTCAGCCGAAAAAATGGATGAGTAGTCAGGAAGCGTGCTACTGAGGGTGATGTCTTGGATGACGGCAGTAGCTGTCTTGTCGCCTTCCTTGGAGCCATCAGTACAGATGGAGGTGTAGTTTGAGAGTTGGTTTTTGATTTGGTTGTGGAGGTTGATATAGAAGTTAGGGTGGGTTTGGATTATGTAATGAGTGGAAAGGCCTAGGTGGATAAAAGGGAGGGGAGTGGCCCAGGGAGGAAAAGTGAGCCAGGAGAAAGTGCGGAGAGTGGTGGGATTGATGCGGAGATGGAAGAGGTCTGATTTGATGCGTAAGCTGAAGGGAGGGGGTTAAGGATTTAGTCCTATCAAAGAGGGGGGAGAAATTAAGGTACCTAATGAGGTTGTAAACAGGGTTCTGGGTATTGGTGAGGGCTCTAAAAGCATAGGAGAGGCTAAGCTTTCCACACCTTAGCAGAAAGGGGGGTTCGTTGGATTCAACATGAAGGCTGGTGATTGGGGAGGTCCTGTAGGCACCCAGACGAAGCCTGAGGGCTTTATTTTGGACGGTGTTTATGTGATTAAGGTAAGAGTTGTGAGCGACACAGTAGACAATATTGCTGTAGTCAAGCTTGGCACGAATGGTGAGCCTAAAGATTTTGAGGACAGCATGGCGATTTGCACCCCGATTGGTATTGGAGAGGAGGAGAAGAATGTTGAGGGAGCTGATGCATTTCTGTTTGAGGTTGGTGATGCGATTGCCATTGAACACAAGGTTTGGGTTTGGGTAAAGGTTGTTGAAATGACAGAAGTGCATGCAGACTGTCTTGTCTTTGGAGAATTTAAAACCGTTATTGTTGCACCAGTCTTGCAGCCAGTTGAGGCTGATGTAAAGCCTTTTTTTGAAAAGAGGAAGACTAGGGGAGGAGTAGAAGATGGTGAAGTTGTCCACATAGAGGGCATATTTAATGTTGGGGCCAAGGTTGTCCGCAATGTCGTTAATGCTCAGGTTGAAAAGAGTGGGAGAGAGGATGCTGCCTTGGAGGACACCCTTTTCTTGGGGATAGGGGTTGGAGAGAGGTGTGGCAAATACAAACTTTGAACTGCCTCGGTGAGAGGAAGTTTCGAATAAAGATGGGGAGGTGGCCTCTTGAGGCTGATGGTGTGAAGTTTGTGGATAATGCCATATTTCCAAGTAGTGTCGAAAGCTTTCTCGAGGTCAAAAAAGATGGCAATGAGGTGTTCATTTTTTGCAAATGATTCCCGGATAACGGTGTCAAGTATAATTAAGTGGTCCAGGGTATTGCGACGTTTCTGGAAGCCGCTTTGGTGAGGGGAGAGGATTTTGTTGGTCTCAAGGATTCAGTTTAGTCTCTGGTTAATAATGCTTTCCATAATTTTACAAAGACTGCAAGTGAGGGCAATGGGGTGGTAGCTGGAGGGGTCAGTACTGTCCTTTCCCGGTATGGGGACTGAGGTGATAATAGCTGTCCTCCAGATGAGGAGGGGGGGAATAGTATGAGGACCAAATGTGGTTGAGGAAGGTGAATAGGGTAGTGGTGGCCTTGTTAGGGAGGTGTTTCAGGGACTGGTAGGGAATGTTATCTGGGCCCTTGGAGGTACAGCCAGCGTCATGGATGGCTTGATTTAATTCAGAAAGGGTGAGAGGGGTGTTACAGCTCTCGGTGTTGTAGAAGGAAAAGGTGAGACTCCGGGATTGATCATGAGCTTTTTTGGCTTTGAAAGCATTGGAGTCAGTTGGCCGAGAACAAGATGTCGCTGAAAGAGGCAGCGAGGTGGTTAACATTGTACTTTTTTGTGGTGAGAAGAATACCATTCCAGGAGAGATGGGTTATGGGAGACTTGCTCACCCTGCCATGGAAGCTGTTAACCATTGGTGGTGAGCAAAGAGATGAAGTTATTCCAAGTGTTGGTTTTACTGTCCTTGATAGTGCGCCTGGCTTTGGCATGGTTGATGCAAAAGAGGCTAAGGTTGTGGGTGGTCAGGTTAGTTTTGAAGTTTCTGAGGGACCTTTTCCTGTTCTTGATGGCGGTTTTGCAGTTATCGGTGAATCAGGGGTTGGGGGTTGGTTAGGGGATTTGGGAATGGAGCAGGTGGCAATGTTAATAAGGATGTTACTGAAATTTGACATGGGATCTTCACCCTCGAGGTTATGGGGGAGAGGTGTGAGTCACAGAGGGTTTCGAAAAGGGGCCAGTCGACCTTCTCGAGGTTCCAATTGGGGGTGTGGTCTGTGGGGGTTTGAAAGTTGGAGTGAATAAGAAGAAGTGGGGGAACAGATAGACAGGTCAATACAGGTGAGGGAGCCTGTGGCAGGGTGAAGGTAGGTCGGGGAGTTGAGCAAGGAGAGGCTGTACTGTCGAAGAGTGTTCTCGCCGAGCTTGCCTCTGGGGATGGTGGTATTGGAGCCCCACAGGTGATTGTGGGCATTGAAGTTACCACGAAGGATGAAGGGGGAGGGGAGCTGAGAGATGAGGTTGCTAAGGCTTGTTGGTTGAACGTTGGGGAAGGGGGGGGGGAGATAGATATTGCAAAGAGTGATGGTTTGTGGAGGGAGATAGACACATAGATGGCCTGAAGGTTGGTGTTCACATAAACAGAGCTGTGTGCGATATCGTGTCTGACCAGAATGGAGACGCCCCCACAGGCCCTGTCTGCGTCCACTTGATGTTTATTGTAGCAAGTGAAGTTGTTGAGGGAATAATGGTCAGTGGTTTTCAAAAAGGTTTCTTGTAGGCAGAAGACGACCGGGTTGAAGGTTGTGGCCAGTAGGTCAATTTCTTCAGAATTGGCCTTAAGACTCCTTATGTTACATTGTATAAAGTTGTGGGTGTTATTGTAATTGTTTGTGGTGCATGCCATAAGGAGGCAGGGGGTTATTTGGAGGAAGATCTGTTGGGTCTAAATAGGCTTGTTTTATCTTTGGATCTGTCCCTGTCTCTTTGGCAGCGGATGTTTTTTAAAGTTGGCCGAGAAGTATGTTTGGTGTGTTCGGTAATCAAACAATCCATGTTCTCTTCAGTGTCATATGTGTGGGTTTGGGTGGTGGGCTGTTCGTTGATTGGTTGTTTGCTGGTTTGTTGGTTAGTTTGTTTGTTTGATGATTGTTAGCCTGGTTGGCTTGAGTTTGATGGCATTAGAGGTGTTGGGGTAGGGGGCGATGGGGGTCTTAGAGAAGGAAGGAAGGTTGAGGAGAGAAGTGGTGGTGGGTGAGGTTTGGATAATGGGTGTGGTTGGGTTGTTGGCAATGGTGATGGGCTAAGGACTGGGTAAGAAGAGCCAGGTGAGAACGGTTTGAGCATGTGAGTAAGTTTTAGTTGTGTTAGGGGGAGGGGGGGTGGTATTGGTGTTAAGGACTGTGCTCAAGTAGGTGTGGTTGGGAGTTGGGTTGTTGGCAATGGTGATGGGCTCAGGACTGGGTAAGAAGAGCCAGGGGAGGTCCGTTTGGTCATGTGAGTCAGTTTTAGTTATGTTAGGGTGGGAGGGGGGGGGGAGAGGCGGTATTGGTGTTAGAGACTGGTGTTAGAGACTGTAGAAAGGTTTGGTGTGGAGGGAAGCAAGGAATTGTTTCCTGGCCTCTGGGTAAGTGATGTTGGAATTAAGGGTTTTCAGTTTGGTTATTTGCTTTTCCTGAAGCCAGGTGGGGCAGTCTTTTGAGAAGGAGGGATGGTTGGCTGAGTAAGTACTGTCACAATTGGTGCAGAGTGGGGTGTTGGTGCAAGAGGTGCTGTCATGGTCTGGGGCTCCACAGCTACCACAACATGCTTGGCTGCGGCAGGAGTTTTCCCCATGGCCATACCTCTGGCACATATGGCAGCAGAGGGAGGTGGGAATGTAAGGGGCAAATGAGATGTGATGTGGGAGGGGAGAGTTGTCTTTCTTGAGGACGAGACGACGGGCTTCAGTAACGTGTTGGCTAGTAAGTTCCTCAACGAGGTCATCATCGGTCAGGTAATCAAGGTCTGAAGTTCGGATGATGCCTTTGCAGGAGTTCAGGAAACGGTGGGGTGACTGTAATGTCACACACATACACACATATATACACACACACGCTATTATGACCGCATAAGTTCCTAATGCTGATTGCATCAGAACCAAAAATTGAAATGTTTTCATAATTCCTGAGGACTGATATCTTCATCACTTTATCTCATGCATTTACCAGCAGTTGATGTGTCACAATTTAAATTCTGTAAGATTGTTCTCTTTATATTGAAAATAAATTTTGAAAAGCAGCTGTTCTGTATTTTTAATGTTGCATCTTTGTTAATATACATTCCCTTTAATATAAATGGCAGTTTCTAAAATTTGGTCTTTCATTGAAGATTAATGTTGAGGCAGATTGCTTATATGCATATTTATTGTACAGGTCAAAGGACTTTGACCCGAGTGGAATGGTGCGGCTTTAGGAGCACTATTCACGAGTGCAAAGTCCTGTGAACCATGCATTAAATACACATATAAACATGATGCCAAAACATGAATCTTTTTACAAAATTTCTGTGTTAGATTAAGTTAAATTGCATTTAAAAAAATGTAAAAAAAAGTGAAAAAGGAGAAAAGTTTACATACATTTCTTTGCTTTGTTAAGAAATTCGACTGTTGTAAAAATGGACTAAACCAAATAATCAAGGTAGCACATTACTGGGGTTCAATGCAAGGATCATGACAATGCAAATATTCCATAGAATTTTATCAACCATAATAAAAAAGCTGTATTTTCTGTATTTTTAATGTTGCATCCCTGTTAATATACATTTCCTTTATTATAAATAGCAGTTTCTAAAATTTGGTCTTATTCCCATGAATAATCTCACAAAATTTCAGCCAATCGTGATCTCAGAACAATATTGATTTGCTCAGCTGATTAGGTAACTCATTAAATGCATCGCTGCTGAGTTTCATGGGAAAATCAATATAAGCTCCTGTGGGCATAACCCCAGTCACCTCCAATTACAGGTTTTGTGCATGGTCTAATGCTATCATTCACTATTAATAACAACAACAAAACCATTTAGGGAAACAAATCTATTCAACTGGTCATTAAATTGTTGTATGCAAGCATTTTGGAATGCCAGGCCACAGTCTCCCTGACATGTAGCTTTGTTAGTCATACCAAATTCCTCTCAGTTTTCTAATTTAATTGCTTTTAAAATCCCCTACGACTTAATTTTTAAATCAAAGAAATATATCTGGGTTTTTTTCAGTTTTTTTTTTCAAAGTAACTTTTAGGGAAATTAATTAAATCAAAAGACATCTGTTTCACTATAAGGTAAATATTTTAAAGATTTTTCATACTAAAAATATATTTACTTGAAGAAACATACAGTATAATGAACTATGCTTTCAAGAGTAGTGTATTTTTCCTTCACAAATAGAGATAATCTGTTTTTAAATGTACAAATGACCAGATTCCTCTTGTACAATTGAAAATGACAACTGTACCTGTACGAGTCTGGTTTGAATGGTCTGCACGAATTGCGCACAAGCTTGGGCAAGAGATATCATGTGGTCAGTCACCTGACTTGATGGGTAAGACTGTCCATTGTGCACTTCATTCCTAAAAACAAAGAGATGTGAAATGAGACATTTAAAACACACACTAGAAAAAATCTAGCACTAGCAAAAAAGGCCAACATTTTATTTTATCTATTTATTTGTTTCATCACAACATTCATAATTCATGATAATATTCTAACAATAGAAAAATATGTATAATAACGTTACAAAAGCTATGAAAGGAAGTGCTCTAAAAAACTTAACGGCTTAACGAGTAGTGCACTCCCTCTTAATATCTAGATAATGATACTAAATTTACTATAACTATATACATGCATGTCTCTATACAACAATAGAGAGAAAAGAAAATACGGAGAGAACAAAAAAGAACCCAAACCCTGACCCCCCCATCCTAACCATCCCCCCCACCCTTGCCATCCCACCCACCCTTGCCATCCCACCCACCCAGCCATCCCACCCACCCTAGCCATCCCACCCACCCTAGCCATCCCACCCCCAGCCATCCCACCCACCCTAGCCATCCCACCCACCCTAGCCATCCCACCCACCCTAGCCATCCCATCCCACCATCCCACCCCCCTAGCCATCCCACCCACCTAGCCATCCCATCCCACCCACCAGCCATCCCACCCACCTAGCCATCCCACCCACATCCCTAGCCATCCCACCCACCCTAGCCATCCCACCCACCCTAGCCATCCCACCCACCCTAGCCATCCCACCCACCCTAGCCATCCCACCCACCTAGCCATCCCATCCCACCCACCCTAGCCATCCCACCCACCCTAGCCATCCCACCCACCCTAGCCATCCCACCCACCCTAGCCATCCCACCCACCATCCCACCCACCCAGCCATCCCACCCACCCTAGCCATCCCCCACCCAGCCATCCCACCCCCTAGCCATCCCACCCACCCTAGCCATCCCACCCACCCCAGCCATCCCACCCACCCTAGCCATCCCACCCACCCTAGCCATCCCACCCACCCTAGCCATCCCACCCACCCTAGCCATCCCACCCACCCTAGCCATCCCACCCACCCTAGCCATCCCACCCACCCTAGCCATCCCACCCACCCTAGCCATCCCACCCACCCTAGCCATCCCACCCACCCTAGCCTTTTCAAATCACTTGTGAGACCACACCTTAAGTTTGCTAATATCATCTGGCATCCTTTCAAAAAAGAAGCACTTAGGTGCAATAGAGAATGTTCAGCGACGTGCAACTAAATTAGTTCCTGTATTAAAGAATCTCTCCTACCAAGATCATTTGTGGAGGTTCAAGCTACCTGCTCTTACCTTCAGAAGGCTTAGAGGAGACATGATTGAATTCTTTAAGATACTTAATGGTTACTATGATCCTAGAGTGTCCCCCATTCTATGATCCTAGAGTGTCCCCCATTCTATGATCCTAGACTGTCATCCATTCTATGATCCTAGAGTGTCCCCCATTCTATGATCCTAGAGTGTCCTCCATTCTATGATGCTAAAGTGTCCTCCATTCTATGATCCTAGAGTGTCCCCCATTCTATGATCCAAGAGTGTCCCCCGTTCTATGATCATAGAGTGTCCTCCATTCTATGATCCTAGAGTGTCCCCCATTCTATGATCCTAGAGTGTCCCCCATTCTATGATCCTAGAGTGTCCCCCATTCTATGATCCTAGAGTTTCCCCCGTTCTATGATCCTAGAGTGTCCCCCATTCTATGATCCTAGAGTGTCCCCCATTCTATGATCCTAGAGTGTCCCCCATTCTATGATCCTAGAGTGTCCCCCGTTCTATGATCCTAGAGTGTCCCCCATTCTATGATTCTAGAGTGTCCTCCATTCTATAATCCGAAAGTGTTCTCCATTCCTATGATCCTAGAGTGTCCCCCATTCTATGATCCTAGTGTCCCCCATTCTATGATCCTAGAGTGTCCTCCATTCTATGATCCTAGAGTGTCCTCCATTCTATGATCCTAGAGTGTCCCCCATTCCTATGATCCTAGAGTGTCCCCCATTCTATGATCCTAGTGTCCCCCATTCTATGATCCTAGAGTGTCCTCCATTCTATGATCCTAGAGTGTCCTCCATTCTATGATCCTAGAATGTCCTCCATTCTATGATCCTAGAGTGTCCTCCATACTATAATACTAGAGTGTCCCCCATTTTATGATCCTAGAGTTTCCTCCATTCCTATGATCCTAGAGTGTCCTCCATTCTATGATCCTAGAGTGTCCCCCATTTTATGATCCTAGAGTGTCCTCCATTCTATGATGCTAGAGTGTCCCCATACTATGATCCTAGAGTGTCCCCTATTCTATGATCCTAGAGTGTTCTCCATTCTATGATCCTAGAGTGTCCCCCATTCTATGATCCTAGAGTGTCCCCCATTCTATGATCCTAGAGTGTCCCCATTCTATGATCCTAGAGTGTCCCCCATTTTATGATCCTAGAGTGTCCCCGTTCTATGATCCTAGAGTATCCCCATACTAAGATCCTAGAGGTCCCCCATTCTATGATCCTAAAGTGTCCCCCATTCTATGATGCTAGAGTGTCCTCCATTCTATGATCCTAGAGTGTCCTCCATACTATGATCCTAGTGTCCCCCATTCTATGATCCTAGAGTGTCCCCCATTCTATGATCCTAGAGTGTCCCCCATTCTATGATCCTAGTGTCCCCCATTCTATGATCCTAGAGTGTCCTCCATTCTATGATCCTAGAGTGTCCCCCATTCTATGATCCTAGTGTCCCCCATTCTATGATCCTAGAGTGTCCTCCATTCTATGATCCTAGAGTGTCCCCCATTCTATGATCCTAAATTGTCCCCCATCCTATGATCATAGAGTGTCCCCTATTCTATGATCTAGTGTTCCCCATTCTATGATCCTAGAGTGTTCTCCATTCCTATGATCCTAGAGTGTCCCCTATTCTATGATCCTAGAGTGTCCTCCATTCTATGATCCTAGAGTGTCACCATACTATGATCCTAGAGTGTCCTCCACTCTATGATCCCAGAGTGTTCTCCATTCTATGATCCTAGAGTGTCCTCCATTCTATGATCCTAGAGTGTCCCCATTCTATGATCCTAAAGTGTCCCCCATTTTATGATCCTAGAGTGTCCCCGTTCTATGATCCTAGAGTATCCCCATACTATGATCCTAGAGGTCCCCCATTCTATGATCCTAAAGTGTCCCCCATTCTATGATGCTAGAGTGTCCTCCATTCTATGATCCTAGAGTGTCCTCCATACTATGATCCTAGAGTGTCCCCCATTCTATGATCCTAGAGTGACCCCATTCTATGATCCTAGAGTGTCCTCCATTCTATGATCCTAGAGTGTCCTCCATTCTATGATCCTAGAGTGTCCTCCATTCTATGATCCTAGAGTGTCCCCCGTTCTATGATCCTAGAGTGTCCCCCATTCTATGATCCTAGATTGTCCCCCATTCTATGATCCTAGAGTGTCCCCCATACTATGATCCTAGAGTGTCCCCCATTCTATGATCCTAGAGTGTCCCCCATTCTATGATCCTAGAGTGACCCCCATTCTACGATCCTAGAGTGTCCTCCATTCTATGATCCTAGAGTGTCCTCCATTCTATGATCCTAGAATGTCCTCCATTCTATGATCCTAGAGTGTCCTCCATACTATAATACTAGAGTGTCCCCCATTTTATGATCCTAGAGTGTCCCCCATTCTCAATCTCCACACCGTCACTGCTACATGCAGCCATCAACTAAAGCTTTTTCTGGCTAGAGCCGAAACAGAATTGCTTCGTAACTTCTTTAGCCAATGGATAGTTAACCATTGGAACTCCTTAACCCTTACTCTACCAGGGCTTTAAAAAAAGCAACCCCAATTTTCGTAACTTTTTTTTCATATGCATTTTTGACAACTTTCCTTTCATTTTCTTTCATTACAAGTTTGGTTGAAATAGATGCTAAGATATTTATCTTTTGAGTAATTAAAACCAATTTAGGAAATATTGGACAAAATTATGCAAATTAAGCAATTTTTGGCTAAATTTGGTCAACAAATGGTCAATCTTTGCAGAAGTATAACTTCTTGTCAGTATTGAAAACAAATTTGTGTTACATATTTAGATTCTTTTTAAAATTTTCTTTCCAATGATACTAATCTATAGTTTTTAGAAAGAAAGGAAAGATGAAAACACATTAAAAATGATAAAAGTCAAACATCCCCTGAAAGCTGCAGCGGAAAAATAATTACGCAGTGGTCACAGTGAGACTCGAGCCCGAAGCGCTCGCATGCTAGTTGCGTACATTTCCTCTGCACTACGTAGTCGCTCAAATTGGAAAGGTGTAATTTAATTCTTATAGGATAGGTTCTAAATAGAGGGGGTTATGCCTTTATTTATATATCAAATAAAAGAAAAATACAAGCAGTAGCAAAAACACTACCATTAGCAAATACACTAACACTAGTAAAGACATTAGCACTAGCACAACCTTGGTACTAACAAATATACCAGCAGTAGTAAAAACACTAGCATTAGCAAAAACAATAGCACTACCAAAGACATTAGCACTAGCACAACCTTGGTACTAACAAAAATACTAGCAGTAGTAAAACATTACCATTGGCAAAAACACTAGTATTAGCAAAGACATTAGCACTAGCACAAACTTGGTACTAACCAAAATACTAACAGTAGTAAAAACAGTACCATTAGCAAAAACACTAGCACTAGCAAAGACATTAGCACTAGCACAACATTGGCACCAACAAAAACACTACCAGTAGTAAAAACACTATCAGTAGCAAAAACACTAGCAGTAGCAAAGACATTAGCACTAGCACAACCTTGGTACAAACAAAAATACTAGCAGTGCCAAAAACACTACCATTAGCAAAAACACTAGCAAAGACATCAGCACTAGCACAACATTGGCACCAACAAAATAGTAGCAGTAGTAAAAACACTACCAGTAGCAAAAACACTAGCAGTAGCAAAGACATTAGCACTAGCACAACCTTGGTACTAACAAAAACACTACCAGTAGCAAAAACACTAGCAGTAGCAAAGACATTAGTACTAGCACAACCTTGGTGCTAACAAAAATACTAGCAGTAGTAAAAACACTAGCACGAGCAAAAACACTAGCACTAGCAAAGACATTAGCACTTGCAAAAAGAATAACACTAGCACAACATTGGTACTAGCAAAAACACTACCATTAGCAAAAACACTAGCCCTAGCAGAAACATTAGCACTAGCACAACATTGGCACCAACAAAAATACTAGCGGTAGTAAAAACACTAGCATTAGCAAAAACAATAGCACTACCAAAGACAGCTCTTTTTACAACAATAGCACTAGCACAACATTGGTACTAGCAAAAACACTAGCACCAGCAAAAATAATAGCACTTAGCAAAAACACTAGAACATATTTGGCAGGTCAGACATTTCTTATATCAATAGCAGGAGTGGACTGGAGGATGGATTATATATTTGTCTAGTATTTATAAGACAACATGCAAAGCAGATTACTGGTCTATGCTCTCCGTGTTATACACCACAAACTTATTTTTTTTTTTAATTACCTGAAGATTAAATCACTTTAAAACAGCTAATTCCTCGTACCAGTTTTAATTATAATTTTTGCTTTTTCATATCAATTAACTTAATATTTCTACTACATATCCACATACATTGAATATGGACAACAACAACAATGCAGTGCACATTATGAATACATGTTACAAAATGAAAGTTTGCTCTTACCCTTTGAGTGCTTTTGTGAGGTGCTGGCAGTTTTCAAGAACAGTTTGGTGAATCTGAGGGGAAAAGAAAGAAACAAACATTCTCAGCTAACTCTAAAGCTTCATAAATCTTAAGATGAGATTCTTTTTGATTCGTTAATCTCGGTACTGACTTTAAGGGTGTTTCAGCTGACATTATGATGACTTTGTTTACATCACCATTTTGTAGGGCAGGAACAATGTCGTCTGCTGTACATTTAATTAGATTTACATATGTTTGCATGTAGTTATATAAGATTATTTTTGTAAGATAATTATGCTGGAATCTTCCTGTGCCATTGGTTGCACTAGTAGACGTGTGCTGGGAAATAAAAAGACGTTTTCTTGATTTCCCTCTGATCGAAATCGATGTTGGAAGTGGGTTCTACTGTGTGACGCGACAGTTTTCAACCTACGGTTCACACTAGGATTTGCAGCGAGCATTTTATATAAGGTATGTAGGCTTTGTCTGAGTATAACAAACAATCAGATGGGGTTCACGTAAAGGTTTCTTTTCTTATTCTCTGTAAATATATCAGACTTAAAGAAAATATGAAGTAAAATCGGAATCCAACAAAAAATGCAATCAGTAAAATACGCTGAACTGGTAGATACAGTAGGTTAACATGTAGTATGTTTGTTGTACGTGTGATGTGACTGAGCTGTTTGAAGATGCGTGAAACGCAACAACGCCCTGCCCTGCAAAATGTCTTCAGGTGGACTTAGAGTCACGTGATGAAATCCCTTTATTGAACATCATTGCAAATAAGATGATTCTTTATACTTAACATTTTTCATACTGAATACCATTAAAATTGTATCATCTGAGACGAAACTCTCTTTTGTTTGTAGGTTACATGAATTTGCTTGAATGTGTACACCTTTTGTTACTGAAACCATCTCTCTCTCATAAATAAAAGAAGAAGAATCCTTCCAGAGGCACGGCCACAGGGGAATGGGAGCTGTAGACTTTTTGTCTGAAATAATGTTATCACAATCCTTGTACTCCCCACATTTTGGTTTTTGATGTCAAAAGTCAGTCTTGTACTCCCCCTCCCCCACCTTTCCTCTTTTTTTTTTTTTTGGATGCAGGCAACACCGCCAAATGCTTTTTCTAACCCAAATGCTAATCATTCCTCCTAAACAAACACTACTATTGAATTGAAGTTGATCAATATTACTTTCTAGAACATCAATGATGTAGCAACTCAACATATATTTTTAGGTGTATACAAGCCTAATTTTGTTGGTGGTTAATTCGAGTAGGCTGGGGTTGTTAGGAAAGAAATACTTGTTGATTTTCCTTTTTTAAATGGAAGCAGGAGCTTTAATATCATTGTGATGCTACAGTGCTAGCTGGAATGAATGTGTCATTTACATTACCTGGGAATGCATTTGACAGGATTAGGTGGTAATGGTAAGTGGATTCCTGCATTCCTTATTGTGTGGCAGAAAATAATCCCTTTTATCAATAAACTCTGTTGAGCTAGTTTGCTGGTCAAGAGAGTGTTAACCACAGAACTAGACAGGGATGTTGTGGTTACCTAATCCTTCCAACCAGTTCCACTGACAACAATGTAAGCCTCAAATAATACACAATAGTCAATAGTGTACTCATTGAGACTTCCGTTCACATATGGCAATTTTTTGATTATGGTCATCAGTATAACATTGTAATTAACCCTCAATTCATATCCCAAAATTCTTTTTTTGTTTTCCGCAGGTACGTTTCAAGATGAGTATAGTTTGGTCAAATTCATAACATTTTTGTTTTGTTTTCAATATGCATGTTCTTTTAAGAATACATATTCTTGTTGTCCACTTATTGCATGGTGACATATGATAGCTGTAAGGCAGGTTGTGTGATAGAAATACAAAACAAAACCTGACCAATTCTAGCTATTGGGGCTTAATCCCCATTCTTTAAAACATGATGATAACTCACTGGTTGGTTGGTGTTATCCCTAAAAAAAAAAAAAAATGCTGGACGCAGTCAGCTTCTGAATTTTAGGGGAACCACAGTATCCTTATTTTGGAGTGGTTTCGGTCTCACAGGGTGACCACGATACATATACAATATTTTTAAGAAAGTTGCTCAAAAAAATAAAAATAAAACATCAGCTATCAATTTTCAATGAGGCATCCCCTCTCCCGAAAAAGAAGATTAGGCCCGATGCTCAATTTAATCACTTGCACAAACTGGGGCTACTAACAATTAGCAGAAAATGCTTCCTATGTATGAAGCTTGGTGGGACCAAGGAGTCTGAACATGCGCGTTTACAGGCCCGGGGGGAGATGGAAAATTTCACCATGCCAAACATGTCTAACGATTAATACACACAGTGTTTTAACATGGATTTTAGACAGCTATGGACCTGGGTTTTGGAAGCTGGTTGTTAAGTTATGTACATGTATGGTAGGCCTACAGTTACGCTGCAACGGAGCAGGGTAATGGAAAGTCTACAGGTACTCCGATAATAACACTAAAAGATTGGAATGCTTTACCATCGGACATTGTACATGCACCAAGTCTAAACTGTTTCAAAGCTAAACTTGCTAAGCTTGTTAATTGATTTATTATTATTTTTTCTTATACTCTTGCTACACTCGGTTGCGTTATTGTCCTCTAGAAGGATTTTTGCTGACTTAACCTATTCAGATTCAGAATTCTTGTATTTTTTTAAGCCCGTATTAAAAGTGATATTAATATGGAATACACATTAAAAGAAGTCAAATATATCAGGATTTGGAAGGCATTGAGTGAAAACTTGATTTAATAATGATTTCTTCCGGGATATCTTATTTATTTACTTTCAGCATGCTTGATTGTAAATGCTGGATGAGCTGGTAATGGTATAAGAAAAAAGTGTAGCAAATGTTTTTTCCCTTCTTTATTTTTCAAATGAAAACAGAACACTGAGGCAATATTTTTCTCTCTTTTTCTTTGTTTATCATGGACTCATGAACCTGTGGGAAAAGATATTGATTGCTTATAGATATAAAAGAAATGAAGATCACACACACACAATACGGGTTATGGGTCTATGACGCTGGGTCTTAAACCTGATGAGATTTCGCAACTGACAAAGGGCCAAAGTCTGTAATCCCTTTTAAACAATCCTTGTAAATCTTTTGTGTGTGTGAAGCCACGGCAAACCTCGGGGATTAAACGCAACAATAAACAGATTTTTCTGGTTCATAACCACAGATAAACTGTACTTGAAGTGGACAACTTAAGCAGCATATTGATTGCAATTTCCCTGCATTCTTAACAATATTTAATCTGATCGCGTTTGTACTCGATGGACGGGATGAACCGTGTGATGCTGGGAATCGGATGACACGTTCGTTCTCGCTAGCACTGTAGAACATCAATGACGTAGTGGCTCAACATATGTTTTGGGCTTGGTATAAGACTGTTTTTGTTGGTGGGCAGTTACATTGGGTATGCTGGGGTTGTTAGGAAAGGATTACATTTTTGATTAGCAGTGGCGCATCAAAAGCCTGGGAATGCCAGGAAGGGTGAGTGAAGCCTTACAGGCCCTGGGCAAAATGGATTTGAGTCTAGCCCTGAACAATGACACTGCAATATCTTAGTTATGGGACCCAAAGCGCCAGGGCAGAGTGTCGGAAGGAAGTCGGGGCAAGGGGGAGAGAGCAAAAAAAGTTCAAGGGAGCTTTTTTGACAGTAATTGAGGGGCACTTTTCATTTGAATAAAGTGGCACTCTTGTCAGTTTTCTAAATTGTGGAGGCAGCGTGCTCCCTGCCCATGCTTCCTACACATGGTTTGAGCATAAGCTGGATTTGTGGGAGCAAGGGGCACTTCCCACCCTCACTTTTTGTCCAAAATGGGTACTTTTGTATGGTGATGTGATGTATCTTAGTGTGATTTGTGCCCCTCCCCCCCCCCCCTACTCTTTTCCCCTCTTTTGACTTTCCCCACTTCTGGTAGGCAAATTCTGCCTATGGGTTTGAGATTGGGGAGTCACGACCAATGATGACAATTACCCATCAGGCAAATAGGTAAAAGGCTTCTTCTGAAAATTGCTGCGTAGAAAATAATTGGGGGTATCTCCCTCCCACCGTGGCTTGGTGGCAGTGCCCCTGGTAATATGCTTTGTGTCAAATGTAGTATTTGTGAGTGAGTGGATATCTATTTATTTTCAAGCTTTAAGAATGACCTAGAATAATTTCATATAAGTTTCAAAAGGGCGCCTCCTGACAAATCTGCCCTTAACTTTCAAAAGGGCACCTTCTATCCCGGTCCACACATTTTCAAAAGGGCACCTTCTCCCACCTTGCTCTAGGGCCAGCAGGCAATTTCCCCCCACCCCCTTCTCTTCTATTTGCCACCATGGTTCCGACATCGCTGCAGAGGCCAAAATCTCTACAGGTCCCCAGGACTCAAGGTGTCCCACTGCATATTGGAGCTTTAATAACGTTTGAATATAAGAAAAATGTTTTTCAAGTAAGCAATATGATGCAAATTTTATTAACAATGTTTGCTTTTTGCGCGAAATTGAAATCATACACACATTTACTAACAGCAAAATACTGTTGTATTAAATCAAGATAGATTTTAAATCCTTGCAACAAGAAATTATTTAACTATGGAATATTTTCTCATATCACTAATATATTAGCCATTCTGGGAAAATAATTAATTATTGCAATTAATGAATCACCATTAATCAATAATAACATCCCACAAATACACTTCCAAGTGGCAATCATTATAACAAAGTATAACTAAAAAGATTTCTAAAATTTCTTTTGAATTCTCTTTCATATAAGAGGGACTTACTCGACCCCAAAACAAATCCTTTAAATCACCCATCATGACCTAGTGATTTTATCCATCAGTCTTTCATCATCTGCATGCAAACAATAAACTTTTGTGAACAGGAAATGAATTGTGCAAAATCATGTTTGATCTGAAAGGACTTATGTGGATTTTGATATTCAGGAAATTTTAGCCACTCTTGAGCTTTAATAGTTTTTAAACCCAAGTTATAGCCCAAACAAGATTCCAACTACAAGTGTTATACCCCAATTTAGCTATGCTGTGGAAAGATCCCAAACAGGATACTAAGCTTAATTAGCTCATGTGTCAGACTGTATTTTTAAGGCTCAAACCAATGAAAGCAGAGTTTTCTTTTCATCAGAGATATTCAGTGGTATTTCCCGAGCTAATGTTACTGTATAAGCTAAATTATTTCGGATTGTGCCAAGCAAAATCCGTTTATGTGGAAACATTTTAAGCGAACTTTTAAAATGCAAAATTTGTTAAAATTACACACCAATATGGACTGTTATTGCATCAACATATTGATCTATTTAAGGCAAACATGACAACACAGCAAAATATCCAAAACCGCTTAGAATATAATAAACACTGCAAAAATCCGAAAGTATCTGAGCGAGAACCTGGGTCTTCAGTTAGATATCGCTAAAGCTCAAATCCTTAAAGGGATGTTGACCTAAAAATGCAATATATTCTTCCCTAGCACAAAAGGTTTAATTACCATATCACATACCTTACAAACATTATCAGGAATTTGTGTGAAGAATCCTTCACATTCACTGAGCATGTGTTTCACATTATTGCACACATCAAGGGTGCCCTCTTGAAGCTCTCTCCAAGTGAAGTGGTCCAACTCTCTGAAAGTGATCGCAAAAAATGAACTTGTGTCATTAATTTTACTATCACAGTGATGTCATACATGATGCATTCCTAACATTTCCCAATGCTATAATTATAAAGCATTCCATTAAACACACTGCAGAATTGGAATTCCTCTTTTATCATTTCTGCATCAAACAATTAAGAAAATTTACTAATATAGTCAACTGGTCAAGCATATTAATACGGCAAAGGTTAATTTAAAGAAATATAATGCACATAACTTCATATAACAGTGAGTAGATTTTGAATTCAAGAACTGTAACAAATTTTGTCAAAATGAAAATTATAAAGAAATTTCTATTGTGTTGAATCCTTTAACTACCAAACATAGTGACAGCCCATAGCGCTTTAATAATAATAATAATAATAATAATAGAGATATGCATGTGTGGAATTTGCCCAATGAAAATGGCGGGGGGAGAGGGGGGGGAAGGATTATAAAATGGTACAAAGGATATAAATATGGAAAAGTGGGGGTACATTTCGTCTGACACTCTCAAATCCTGCCTTTGGTCAAATAAGGACAATAAACAATACTATTGATGAAGTCTAAATAGATGTTTAGACTTTTATAGGAATGAATAGCATCAGGAAATTAGTTTTCAGTGGAATGCAGCGACAGTAAAATATCTGTTCTCAAAAGCATGTAAATACTGAATGTAACTATATCTAAATATACATTAAGCCTACTGGGTTAGCTTAGTACAACAATTTGCCATAAAACAATTGTTAACAGAATAATTTTTTTAAACTGTTTATAACTCATGAAGATAATTTCATCATTCTTCAATAAGGTACATGCTATATTGCACAGAAAATGAGGATGTTGCAACACTTCTTTTATAGAAGTCTTTCTACACTGGTCATTTTTTAATATAAAATTGTACCAGATTTAAGACCCAACATCTCCTCAAAGGAGCAATATCTGAGTAGATATTTCCATAATACCATATTTGATGCCTGTGCTATAATAAGCGCCCACCAAACATTTTTTTGACTGATAACATTATTAAACATTATTAGAGATTTGGTTGTATATAGAACCAGTTCCCACAATCTGACAATGCAGTTCGAATAGCACAATATACATATACATAGCCCCAGCACAATATGCATAGCCCCAGCACAATATATATAGCCCCAGCACATTATACATAGCCCCAGCACAATATACATAGCCCCAGCACAATATACATAGCCCCAGCACAATATACATAGCCCCAGCACAATATACATAGCCCCAGCACAATATACATAGCCCCAGTACAATATACATAGCCCCAGCACAATATACATAGCCCCAGCACATTATACATAGCCCCAGCACAACATACATAACCCCAGCACAACATACATAACCCCAGCACAATATACATAGCCCCAGCACATTATACATAGCCCCAGCACAATATACATAGCCCCAGCACAATATACATAGTCCCAGCACAATATACATGGCCCCAGCACAATATACATAGCCCCAGCACAATATACATAACCCCAGCACAATATACATAGCCCCAGCACAATATACATAGCCCCAGCACAATATGCATAGCCCCAGCACAATATACATAGCCCCAGCACATTATACATAGCCCCAGCACAATATACATAGCTCCAGCACATTATACATAGCCCCAGCACAATATGCATAGCCCCAATACAATATACATAGCCCCAGCACATTATACATAGCCCCAGCACATTATACATAGCCCCAGCACAATATACATAGCCCCAGCACAATATACATAGCCTCAGCACATTATGCATAGCCCCAGCACAATATACATGGCCCCAGCACAATATACAAGCCCCAGCCCAGCCCAGCACAATATACATGGCCCCAGCACAATATACATAGCCCCAGCACAATATACATAGCCCCAGCACAATATACATAGCCCCAGCACAATATACATAGCCCCAGCACAATATACATAGCCCCAGCACAATATACATAGCCCCAGCACAAATATACATATGCATAGCCCCAGCACAATATACATAGCCCCAGCACAATATACATAGCCCCAGCACAATATACATAGCCCCAGCACAACATACATAGCCCCAGCACAATATACATAGCCCCAGCACAATATACATAGCCCCAGCACAATATACATAGTCCCAGCACAATATACATAGCCCCAGCACAATATACATAGCCCCAGCACAATATACATAGCCCCAGCACAATATACATAGCCCCAGCACAATATACATAGTCCCAGCACAATATACATAGCCCAGCACAATATACAGCCCCAGCACAATATACATAGCCCCAGCACAATATACATAGCACAATATACATAGCCCCAGCACAATATACATAGCCCCAGCACAATATACATAGCCCCAGCACAATATACATAGTCCCAGCACAATATACATAGCCCCAGCACAATATACATAGCCCCAGCACACATAGCCCCAGCACAATATACATAGCCCCAGCACAATATACATAGCCCCAGCACAATACATAGTCCCAGCACAATATACATAGCCCCAGCACAATATACATAGTCCCAGCACAATATACATAGCCCCAGCACAATATACATAGTCCCAGCACAATATACATAGCCCCAGCACAATATACATAGCCCCAGCACAATATACATAGTCAGCAATATACATAGCCCCAGCACAATATACAATATACATAGCCCCAGCACAATATACATAGCCCCAGCACAATATACATAGTCCCAGCACAATATACATAGCCCCAGCACAATATACATAGCCCCAGCACAATATACATAGCCCCAGCACAAATATAGCCCCACATAGCCCCAGCACAATATACATAGCCCCAGCACAATATACATAGCCCCAGCACAATATACATAGCCCCAGCAGCACAATATACATAGCACAATAGCCCCAGCACAATATACATAGCCCCAGCACAATATACATAGCCCCAGCACAATATACATAGCCCCAGCACAATATACATAGCCCCAGCACAATATACATAGCCCCAGCACAATATACATAGCCCCAGCACAATATACATAGCCCCAGCACAATATACATAGCCCCAGCACAATATACATAGCCCCAGCACAATATACATAGCCCCAGCACAATATACATAGCCCCAGCACAATATAAATAGCCCAGGACATGGGCACTTATTAAAAAGAAAGTTTGGGCCTAAAAAGTGCTGCAATTCTATTTTTGTAAGGGGTGCTTATTATGTCGAATATGAAAATGTTTATTTATTGCATTCCAACATAAATCACATACATCCAACTACTAATTCTTCAAAATGTTTAAAGTCAATATTTTATCTTGTAAGAATGATAGTGGTGAACAGCTGTATGAGATTTTAGTTGGAGGGAAAAACATGGTTGGGGGGAAGGGGGAGAGGGAAATATAAACATCCTTTAAATTATGTAAATACTTTAATGGTGAGCCACCCATGGTGGTGAATAGCACAAAGACAATACATCAAAATAAAAACAACAGAAGAAATTCTATACAAAACATATGAAAATGAATATGGCAGATTTTTGCCAAACTGGCCTATATTTTCTTTGATATCTCCTTTGCTTTTTAACCCCCCACCTCCCACAACTGAAGTAATGAGTTATCATTGTTCAGACAAAACACACACACAATACTGTCATATCCCTACCTGTGTAACCTTTGCAAAGCCTTCTGATAATTCCCTTGATGTCCTCTTCAGAATCAGCAAATTTTCTGCACAGAATGAAAAAGTGACAATTTAGATTATTCAAACTATTAGAGTCCTTTACTCAATAAATTACCCAAGAGAAGGCAAATATTCTTCAAATTCACACTTACAGCACTCTTTCTATACAGAGATTGTTGAGATACACTTTTGTAATGTCACGGTAACTAACCATAGCACTGATCCATTACTAAATTCTCCCATTTTCACACATTACATGCAAATATTCTGCAAAATTTTAATTATTCATTTAATCATCAATATCGTTATGCAAATCCATAGATATATGGTATATATTATGAATTCAAATGATGATATATAACTATCATATCAAGTAACTTTAAACTGCATATACAGCAGTGTATGTCAAGTAAAGTACTGGCAAAAGCTATTTAAAACTAACAATATAAAAAAATAAAAAATAAGGGGTTGTTTTTACTGTAAACATTCATCAACAGAGATATGATATTACAAAATAGTATATTAATAACAGGGTTTGACAAATACAGTCGCCAGGTCGCTTATGGTGACTTGAAATTTAGATCTGGCGAGTGCATTTGTACTGCTTGTAGCCAGCGTTGGGATATCGTTTCCCGGAAAAGTCAAATGTCCAGTACCCAGTGCTGGTGACAAACCCTGTTTTAACATGCACATCATAGGCCACAGTATGCAATTCATACAAATACACAATTAAATGCACACGTACATAACATTTTATTAAACAAATGTCGAAGCCTAGAAATTTTTCCGAGGAAGGCGATGTTTCAAACCCAAAGCACATGGAAATCAGCCACACCTCCTGTGTTGATTTGTCCCGATCACTATCCAATTGAAACGTGTAGTTACACCTTGTATCTGTTGTATGAGGCAGTGGAAATTCCCGCAATTTGCAATAAAACGGCCCACGTGCATTAGTGAATCAATGCACTTAGTAGTAACTGCCCTGCACTTGCGGGGGCATAGCAATGAGTGAACTCTCTTATCCGACGAATGAATGATAGCTTCGGGTCCGGGTGATTTCCCAACTTATTCATTAATCAGTATGTGTGGGAAGACACTCCCTAAATAGTACATAACTTCGTTAGAAAAATGTACGAAGCTTTTCGCTGGGTGCAGCGGGGTCGGTGAATGGAAATTTTTGTTATAAAATGGTCCCTGGTTATTACTACATTTCCATTCTAATTTGTATGAAAGTATGGGCGATATTTGGAGACAAATCCCTGCTCCCGTGTCCACCCTATTGTGAAAGAGATGTGTCTTTTCTTAACCCAAGAAAGGGGTCATAATATGATTAGATATGTTGTGATTTTGCCACATTTTATTTCTAGTTACATATGTGAGTTGCTACCTTGCTGTCAAAACTCTCTTATGTGATTTGTGTGTTTTTTGCTTGTTTTTGTTTTGAGAAAAATATGTCGGGGGTCATACAAAATTGTCATGACCTTCAGTGTTCAGTGACGTGTCTGTGTCTGAGTGTCTCACCACTCCTGAGCGGATGGTTTCACTTTTTAATGTATTTCTATATGAAGTGTGTTGACGTGATCTGAAAGAACATTAATTTAAAGACACATTGCACGTTCTGCACTCAAATCTCGATATCATTTTTGTTCTGGGCTGTTGTTATTACATCAACAATCAGTGGATAATGGAGGAAAAATTCAAATATAATTGTTTTCTTTGATGAGAAAATTTCGCAAAAAGAAAGATGGAATGGAAAATTCGGAATCACTTGAAATGCAAGTTCTTTCTATGAATGACTGCAGTGGTTAGTGTAGTCAGTCTGCGTCGCCAGAAAAAGTAGAAGAGAGGAATGCGCCCACCACATCATATTCACAAAAAGATGTCACCAAGCAGCAACAAAAACAACCTGAGGCTGAACCTTCAACAATAAAGCAGCGATTTAATTAAAATTAGCTTAAAGAATTTTCTTGGCTGGAGTTTAATTGGGACAAAAATGAAATGTATTGCAGTGTTTGTAAAGTGAGCGATGTCATAAGTCGGAAAACAAAATTCTCAGGTAGTAAAATAGTTTCTGGAACAAATCAGGCCACTAAGCAATGAGTGAACCCATTATCCAATCCAAACATTGTTAGCTGAAAGGTGGGGTATTCCCGTGATTCTTTCCTTTTACGCATGTGTACACCTGTAACTAGAAGTTACGATCGCAATGTAACTACACCATTTGTTATGTATGTATGTTATGTATGTGTATACCATACGAATGATGTTGTGTAAACAGGGACTCTGGTGTACGTGTGAACATATGATTGTGTGTGTTGTTGCTATGCATGGTTGTATACTGCTGAAGTGTACTGCTTTCAACCTCTGGCGCATGGGACATTTTGTGTAGGGAGAATATAAAGTTTGTTTTGTTTTTTGTAAAGTTTAATAGTTTTTTTAAATATTAGGTCCACGGAATAAGACTCTTTACATATAAGGTCCTCGCAATACTCTTTACATATTAGGTTCTAGCAATAGACTCTTTACATATTAGGTCCTTAGCAATACACTCTTTACATATAAGGTCCTAGCAATAGACTCTTTACATATGAGGTCCTAGCAATACACTCTTTAAATATAAGATCCTAGTAGTAATACACTCTTTACATATTAGGTCCTAGCAGGCAATACACTCTTTACATATTAGGTCCTAAAAATACTCTTTACAAATGATGTCCTAGCAATACACTCTTACAGATGAGGTTCTAGGAATAAACTTTTACATATTATGTCCTAGGAATAGACTTTTTACATATTAGGTCCTTGCAATAGACTCTTTACATATGAGGTTTTACCAATAAACTCTTTATATATGAGGTCCTAGGAATACTCTTTACATATTAGGTCCTAGCAATAGATGTTTGTTTGTTTGTTTGATGGCTTAACGACACCACAACAACTAAGGTCAAATTGTGCCTGAGAGGTCAGATCATTCTAGAGGTAGGAGAATGAGAGAAATTTAAGGACAAAAGGTCAGAAAGCTGTGATCGTGAGGGGAGGTGCATGGTTGAAACAAAAACAAAGTAGAGAGAGGGTGGAAGAGGAGAATTAAATATGGTCGTAGAGGTAGGCATGATGAAGGAAGGAGATAATTCTATCCGGAGGATTTTTCTGGAAGAACTCAGCAATTGAGTTGTAGGGAGCGAGAGAAGCTCTGTGAAGGTTGTACAGGGGGCAAGCAAGGAGAAGGTGATGGATTGTGAGGGTGCAATGGCAATTGTTGCAGAGGGGTTGGGGGGAGCCAATAAGGAATAGATTCTTTACATATCTGGTCTTAGCAATAGACTATTTACATATGAGGTCCTAGTAATAGACTCTTTACATATTGGGTCCTAGCAATAGACTCTTTACATATTAGGTCCTAGAAATAGACTCTTTACATATTAGGTCCTAGCAAGCAATAGACTTTTTACATATGAGGTCCTAGGAATAGACTCTTTACATATTAGATCCTAGCAATAGACTCTTTACATATAAGGTCCTAACAATAGACTTTTTAAATATGAGATCCTAGCAATAGACTCTTTACATATAAGGTTCTAGCAATAGACTCTTTACATATAAGGTCCTAGCAATAGACTCTTTACATATGAGATCCTAGCAATAGACTCTTTACATATTAGGTCCCAGCAATAGACTCTTTACATATTAGGTTCTAACAATAGACTCCTTACATATAAGTTCCTAGCAATAGACTCTTTACATATTAAGTCCTAGCAATAGACTCTTTACATATGAGATCCTACCAATAGACTCTTTACATATTAGGTCCTAGCAATAGACTCTTTACATATGAGATCCTACCAATAGACTCTTTACATATTAGGTCCTAGCAATAGACTCTTTACATATTAGGTCCTAGCAATAGACTCTTTACATATTAGGTCATAGCAAGACTCTTTACATATTATGCTCTAGCAACAGACTCTTTACATATTAGGTCCTAGCAATAGACTCTTTACATATTAGGTCCTAGCAATAGACTCTTTACATATTAGGTCATAGCAAGACTCTTTACATATTAGGCTCTAGCAGTAGACTCTTTACATATTAGGTCCTAGCAATAGACTCTTTACATATGAGGTCCTGGCAATAGACTCTTTACATATTAGGTCCTAGCAATAGACTCTTTACATATTAGGTCCTAGCAATAGACTCTTTACATATTAGGTCATAGCAATAGACTCTTTACATATGAGGTCCTAGCAATAGACTCTTTACATATTAGGTCCTGGGAATAGACTCTTTACATATTAGGTCCTAGCAACAGACTCTTTACATATGAGGTCCTAGCAATAGACTCTTTACATATAAGGTCCTAGCAATAGTCTCTTTACATATGAGGTCCTAGCAATAGACTCTTTACATATTAGGTCCTAGGAATAAACTCTTTACATATTAGGTCCTAGCAATAGACTTTTTACATATAAGGTCCTAGCAACAGACTCTTTACATATGAGGTCCTAGCAATAGACTCTTTACATATTAGGTCATAGCAATAGACTCTTTACATATGAGGTCCTAGGAATAGACTCTTTACATATTAGGTCCTAGGAATAGACTCTTTACATATTAGGTCCTAGCAATAGATTTTACATATTGGGTCCTAGCAATAGACTCTTTACATATGAGGTCCTAGCAATAGACTCTTTACATATTAGGTCCTAGGAATACTCTTTACATATTAGGTCCTTGCAATAGACTCTTTACATATTAGGTCCTAGCAATAGACTCTTAGCATATTAGGTCCTTGTAATAAGACTCTTTACATATTAGGTCCTTGCAATAGACTCTTTACATATTAGGTCCTAGCAATAGACTCTTAGCATATTAGGTCCTTGCAATAGACTCTTTACATATTAGGTCCTAGCAATAAGACTCTTAACATATTAGGTCCTACCAATCGTCTCTTTACATTTTCTGAAAGTATACATATCTAAAGAAATAAGTTACATTTATAAGATTGACATTGCTAAGTGGGAATGATGCAGAGGGTTAAGGCTTATGACCTTCTCATTATTTGGAATCATCTCTGAATACCAATTTGCCTGCTGTTCCTACCTACCTCTAATGGTGTCTGCTATTGACTCCAGATTAACAGGAGACCGGTGAATGGGCTTGGTTTGCAGCAGGCACATGGGTTCACTTTCGGTGGACCCTCTAATGTCATACAACCACTGATGCACTGAATCCATTGTAGTGAGCTCCATACTGTGAAAGCAAAGATATAAATCATTAAATATCTAGGGTGTAGCCAACCTTTTGAATTGGGAGGGAGGGGGGGGGGTTGGATGTTTTCCAAAGTTGTGTCAAAATATGGATCCTCAAATTTTACTGAAGAGCAAAAAAACAGGTCACTCCATGCCTATAATCTGGACCTTTTAGCAAAATTTCTGCACCTTTTTTACCCTTTGAGAAACAGTTGAGAGGGTTGACAAATGACCTCTTCAACTCACTCATGTACCTATAGTAGATGCATTCAAACTGTTTGAAAATCTATTTATAATCATGAAAATAACAACAGATTCAATTATAATCAATTGAAAACTGCCCATTTTAACAATGTTTTAATTCTCAATTTGTGATATCACAAGTCAGAGCTCATATTTTTTTTCTTGTAAAGTCCTTGTTATTTAATCTCCTGTCACACAATTTTGACCGAGCACAACTATTTCCAACCAAGAATTTCAAAACCTTAATTAAACCGCTGCTCAATATTTTCGTGGGGAAAGTTACTATGAGAGTCATTCACAGCTAAATATAGAGAAAAATGAATATATCAACTTAACAATTTAAATCATAAATTCGACATATATAAAAAATCCTCAAACTTTGATCAGTCATTACAAGGTATTTTTTCAATTAAGCACTGTTTTATTTTGAAGTTGATGCTTAATCAAATATGCATTATTTGTATACAGTGTAACAAGAAAATTTTTGAAGTAAAATATTTGAAAAATGTGGTTTTTTTATTACTCATGCAGTTCTTGAGGGTCTTGTAAATAAAATTGTTACAAAAAATTGCTACTTTAATACTTTTGTTACTTCACTTTTGTAATTCTGATAATCTATGTCTCATTGAAACAGTTGAAAACCGTAAGCACCCAGACATCAACTCTCTGACAACTTTTGCACTCCATGATTTTAAAATAAATGCTTTATTTTCAAGTTGAAAAACATATTTCTTGTTTTCGGTAATTTCATGACTTTGAGAAAAAATATGACTTTTATGATACTTTCAAAATAAATTGTAACATATTTAACAATGCAGGAAAGAAGTCAAAATAACAATCAAATTGTTCATGTCACTGGTTGTTGTTCATATTACTGGTTTTTGTTCATATTACCATTTTTTGTTCATATTACTGGTTTTTGTTCATATTACTGGTTTTTGTTCAAATTACTGCTTTTTGTTCATGTTACTGTTTTTTGTTCATATTACTGGTTTTGTTCATATTACTGTTTTTTGTTCATATTACTGGTTTTTGTTCATGTTACTGGTTTTTGTTCATATTACTGGTTTTTGTTCATGTTACTGGTTTTTGTTCATATTACCGTTTTTTGTTCATATTACTATTTTTTGTTCAAATTACTAGTTTTTTGTTTATATTACTGCTTTTTGTTTATACATGACTGTTTTAGTAGAAAGAGGGGAAAAAACTCACATTTGCACAGAGTGGTGCAGCATCCTGCTTAGTGTGTTCTTGCTATGTGGATTAGCAACCCTGTAAAAAAAAAAAAAAAGATTTTGCATTCATTTAAATACTTCTGCCTACTGAGGCTCTGACATTTCTCACCACTAATGTAATTTCTTTCCACAGGTATTAATTTGACAATGAATTTAAAAAACTACACCATCAATTTTTATTTGATAATTGCACTGCTGTATGTTAGTCATTGATGTCTCATATCTAACTATTTGAGTACAGGGTAAGCAATTGTTGCTATATAACTATTTTTGTCATAAGCATACTGTAGCATACAGGGTGTATCCTGCAGTTAAGGGAAAATTAAAGACCAATAATAATCTTGCCAAATTTTTTATAAGGAAATGAAATGCATACCTGAGAAAATCAGTTTTATGAAATTCTCTTCTTTTGTTTTTACCAGAACTTAATCCCATCCTGAAAACAATGCAAGATAAGCTTCAACATAAATCAATCCCATACAAACATCCTTTTCCCAAAACAACAATCAACTTGTTAAATATGATCCAGTTCCTCAAAAAGAAACCAAACAACCCTGATCCTGCATTCATGCCAACTTCCTAATTTCCTCTTCAAGGAACCAAGAAAGTGCTACACCCAACCACAAGCTACAAGGTGAGTTCCCCAAGCACATCTACAGTATGTCAAAAATTGGCTTCAGAACCTTTGATAAAAGTCCCATAATCTCAGTTAAATGCAAAATGAGGGTGCTGAACCATGGAGAACAATGCCATAAAATCTTGCAGTGTTTACTTTTGTGGTTTCTGATGAATTCTAAGAGGTTTATGAGTACTCCATCCCACAAAGGAAAATGGAGATTTATCAGATGAATGCAGATTTGCATTGATAACCAGGGTTTTTATCCAGGATTAACTGATCTATTTATGAGTAGTGCTGTAACTAAAACTTGTGGAGGGGGGGAGGGGGAGGGGAATAGGCAACTGTAACAGCTTTTAGTTGGAGCGGCAACACATGATTGGGGAAAATACAAACATCTTGTCAATAATACATATCATTCATTACAAAAAAAACAATGATAAACACATCTTTGGGGGAAAGCAATATTCTGAATATAATATCAGTCAGTATATACTGATTTTTTTGTTATCTATACCTTCTAATATGACACAAAAATATGCCCCTGTTTCTGAACCAAAGAAATTCTGACAATGAATCAAATTTTTATAAACAGGATTGGTAGCTAGTTGGGCAAATTCCCTTTAGGTAACTTCTTTTTAGTTGTTTTTAGATCAACAATAATTTAGAAGATGTACATGTATAATCAAATAAAATTAAATAAAAATGGATACATAACCAATTTACATAATAACATCTAGTGCAGTGAAAAATGAATGTTTTCAAATAATATTTACATGATAATAATAACTTTTTAGCCAAAAACAGTTCAGCTGTTAATCTAAATAATAAAACATAAATACTAGATAATTTTGCAATCTCAGAAAATAATTTTATTTTGTTACTTTCACAGATTCTAAACAATGTATGTAAACTATTTTCTACATTTCAATACGATTTGTACAGTTTTGGATAATGTAGTACATTCAAATACAATAGATACTCTAAATATTCACTAACCATTAGCAACTGCTATCACATGATCAATTCCAAAGGAAAATGATTTTATTCCTCATGTAATATCACACCCTGTCTATTTCTTTATTTTTCTCAAATTACTTTTGTCAAAACTATGATAGGTTTTTTTCTAAAAGCCAAGCACCATCTTTGGGTATAACTAGTCCTTTATTTCATGATGAAAGTTTTAAAAACCTACCCAGAATGCAACTTTGCAGTTCCGGTACCCAAAATGTCAATACTAAATTTTAACAAGAGCCCAAGGGCACTATGGTTCCTTGCTACAGAATGAAATTTTGGGGCAGATGGAGGTCATCCGTAACTCCAGAACCAGGCATGCTATTTAAGTGGGGAAATGGCTCATTCTTTGCAGCTCATCAAGGTCTATCACATACCAAAAAATTATTAACTTGTTATTATAGCCATTTTTCTCCCAAAATAAGCATAATTTTACAGATTTGACTATTGACCTTTTGACCTTGAGTCAAATGTAACTTGACACTCTGATTCCAAAAACAAAAGGCAAGTCCATTACAAGCATCCTAACTAGACTTAAGAAATTTTGACTCCGATAGCTCCGCTTTTTATGAAGGTCGACAGGAATCAACTAATTGCCTTTTATGATCGGAAGGTACTTTTGAAATCCAAAAATGGGGTCAAAATTATCGAAATACCCACAAAAAAAATGTTAACATTAGAGGTCACCAGAGAACAAAGTCAATATGAAGCGGAATGGCAAGACAATTACACTGGTGCAACTCCCACTCCCAACTGACATCCTCTTCAGTTAACCAACCCTAATTCTATGATTGGCCAATTGTTAATATGCAAATGAGCAAAACTTGTGATACTCTTCACTTAACCACCACTAGCCAATTTTAATATGCAAAAGTAAAACTTGTGGATAACGTGATTGGTGTTCTAACAGTCTTGGTTTTAAACAAGGTGCAGTGTAATTGGTTGATTCAGGGATGTGTTATTACACATATCTTTGGTTGATTAAATAGTGTATCCCCATGGTTAGTATTTGCCTCATAAGTGACCTTCTACATTTTATTGCATGGAGAAAATGTCTGTAGACACATGGAGGTAGACAACACACAGTAAATTCCCTTTCTAAGCTAAACAAATACAGGTGGCAAAGAAAACAAAACAGGTCAGCAACATGGACCAATGACTTTCTGTTGACATCTTTATGACTTGTTTTTTTTAATGCAACAGGTGGGGTGAATTATATATTTCTCAGGTGTCTGTTTTTTTACATAAAAAGATGATAAGCAGCCATCCAAACTGAAATAGCTTTTAGGCTCATTGGTCTTTATACTTTGTGCATTTAGTATTGAACCCTGGATTGTAGTATGTCAGTGGCATTCAAGATTTAATCACACTTCAGGAATTTGTATTTTTACTATATCACACTGATGGGGTCTGCTAGACAGAAATTCTATTCTTAAGAATATATATAAACTAATAATACAACCCACTGGAATGCATCATTCATACCACCTCACAAAAAGATATCCATAACACTTTAAATGTAACTTCACAATGAGACAGAGCGAGGTCAATGTTATAAAAGTGTATTATGTAATAGCAAAATAGAATGATAGTTCCTGGCCTTGCTGATGTGAAACCACACTAGTTTTTCAACAGCTCTTAGGGTATCACGGCACAGACTCTGGACTTCTATTTATACCATTCCATGTATTCTTATCAAAAACTGTGTTTAATGGAAAACAAATAAACTTAATTCAAGTAAATCATAAAAATAAATTATATCATTTGTTCTTTAAATCAATAACTATTTGGCGTCAAGCTTATTTTCATTATTTTATCATTGTTTTTGACCCTGACCTTGACCTTCAATCACATGACCGTTTTGTTAAAAAATATTCCCCTACTCTATACACAACTTGTCTCAAATATCAAATGTACAGAATCTTGGCACTAAGAGTTATTATCATTGTCAAATTCGAGTCCAATGTCCATAGTCCAATGTCCAAGTCCCAATTCAATATCATGCACTTTGACAAAAAATTGTTTTTGACCCTGACCTTGACCTTCAATCACAAGACTGTTTTGTTAAAAAATATTCCCCTACTCTATACACAACTTGTCTCAAATATCAAATGTACAGAATCTTGGCACTAAGAGTTATTATCATTGTCAAATTCGAGTCCAATGTCCATAGTCCAAGTCCCAATTCAATATTATGCACTTTGACAAAAAATTGTTTTTGACCCTGACCTTGACCTTCAATCACATGGCCGTTTTGTATGATAATATTCCCCTACTCCATACACAAGTTGTTCCAAAATATCAAATGTACAGAATCTTGGCACTAAAAGTTATTGTCACTAAAAGTTTTTCCATTTTTGGCCGATATCTGACCCCAGGTGACCCCTACGGGCACCAAAAACAATAGGGCACATCTTCACAATATGGCAGACCTACCTACCAAATGTGACTTCATACCGATTTTCCTATCTTGAGTTAGAGCGAACCTAAGCAAGTGTCACAGACACACACACGCCAAGTTGAATACATAGGTTCCTTTGCTAACGCAAGTAACCAAAAATGTAAAAGTAAACAAGTTTTGTGATAGCCATGAAGAAAATATATTTATAAGGGTAAGATTTGAAACCAGAGTAACATAGACACAACTGACATGGTAATATGTCCCTTGCAACCATAAAAACATATTCCATGCTCTAGTCATATCAGACACCAAGTCTGATATGTACCAACATAGATACAATTACTTCCACTGATGAAAAAAATTCTAAACTTATTTTGCAAATGGTAAATATCTTTTGAATATTGTTATTCTGTCATGACACATTCTGTAGATTGCTGAAACAAATCAAATTCAGGCAATTTTCTGAAAGTATGTCAGGGCCGGATTAAAGCGAGAGCTATGGGGGGCTGCAGTCCCAGGTCCCATGGAAAAATAGGCCCATAAAGCACTGTGAACATATATTTTGTACCACTCTATTAGTTCTCTATGTCATAGACTTTTTGTTTGTGAAACAAATACACCTAATAGGCCGGCATTGTAAGGTTTTCAAACAGTAATGATGATGAAAAGCACTGCACAGGCAAAGGGAGTATGTATTAGTACTGTGCACCCTTAACTTTTAACATATCCACGTAAGTCTATTGTTACACAGCACCATCAAAACATTGATTAATAGTTTTGCAATATCAAATACAAGGAAAACTGTCTTTTGATTGTTTCAGAAGTCGTTCTCCTAGGCCTCTGATCAGAGCTCAGCAGGCCCATCAAGTTCTTAATCCGGCCCTGAAGTTTGTATTAATTCATGACACTTCGTCATTACAACAGCCACAAAGGCAATAATGTCAGAGACGTAAAATCATACAAAATGAATATCTAAATAAAAAAAATTAAAGTCACTTAAGGAAATCAAGGTAAAAAGTGCAACACATCAGCTTGGAGGAGAAAGCAGTTGTACAAGATAAGACAGTGGAATGTTTTTATTTTTTGGCTCATTTTCTTTGGTTCTTTGCTTGGTTTTAAGTTTTTCAACTCCAACGAGCTCCCCTAACAAATTTTCAGTTCTTTGTCTGCCATTTTATTTATCTTCTAATCCTCAATCCATTGTATAAGGTGGAAATAATTGACCACTGCACTCATCTTTAAAAGGTCCAAATAACAATAAAAAAAAAAAAAATTCAAAGTAGATTCAACAAAAAAACTTAAGATTCAACAACAACAAAAGTTATATTCACCAAAGAAGTGATTCAAAAAAAAAAAATTAGCTTAAAAAAACAAAAGTGAACATTCAACAAAATGTTCAAGCTTAAATAATAATCAAGACAAATACAAAAAAACTTACCCTTTCCAGTTTGGTGTCGATTCTGTGCTTTCATTCAAATCAGAGCAGTAGGGTTCATCGTTCTCAAATGACCTTCTCCTGACGGGCATTGAAGGCACAACATCTGGAGGAACACTCTCCATACTTCTATTTTCAATAAACTCATTCTCTTGTGATTGGCTACATGAGGTAGTTTCTGCTCTCTTGTCAAATAACATTTGATGTGGATAATCTGGAATTCTTTGGACATATGACTTATTGGTGTGGTTTTGCGACAGTGATTGGTCACTCACTTCAGAAACGTCCCTAAAGGTTTCCCATGATGCATATTCTCCCCCAAATGGGGTGGAAGTGGTGTGAGTTGAACAAGTTCTTTCCTGAGGAGCTACATTGGCAGCAAATGTTTGATCAAATAAAACAGAATTATACCTTGGGGAAGTAGGATACCCTGAGGATGCAGAATTTGATAAAGAGACTGATCCAAAGAATGAATGCAATGATAAAGGTGATGGATGCTGAATAGCTGAGAAAATCCCACTCTCTTTATTAGCAACCTGATTAGTGTCTACCATTGGATGGTTCTCCTTGAAGGAGCTTAAAAACTGTGAAGGATTGTTTGAATCATTGTCTTGGTGAAAACTTGAAAAAAACTTTCTTTGATTGCAGCTAAAAGGGAGTGATTTGAACCATGATCCTTTTGCAATTCTCCCTGACCCCCATTTTTCAATCTCATATTTTCCATTCTCCCCCTTTGCAGAATGGAAGGACCTGATTCTGTAAATCTACTAGGATTGAATTCTGATTCTATGTAATTTGAGTTTGGAAAATAGCTGTGTGATTTCAGAGCTTTTTGTCTTGTATTAACGATGGTAGCTTTTGAGGTACTTTTCTGTCTAGTGGGAAGTTGGGGTGAGTTTTCATAATCATGACTCGCCACAAAAGTGTCTTCTGATTGGTTATCCATCCCCTCTTTTTCACAGTAGTGTGTTGAGCTTCCGATCAAATCCTCATCTAACTTTCCTTCATTTTTATGTCCTTTGGCCCTTGACCTATAACCTTCTAATTCCATTGGCTGATCTTCCTTTCCTTGATCCTCACTGTTCTGAGAAAGTTTAAAAGTCCTATTGTCATAACAATGAACATTTTCACTGGAGAACCAGTTTTTCTTATAATTTCTGCAAGCTGCAGCTGATTTGTCATTATCCTTTAATCTACTCTTCTCTTGTAATGCAAATGACTGTTGAGGTGTACTGCTTTTATGACTTTCTCTTTCCTGAGAGAGTGGCCTATCACAAGAAGAAAATGTATCCAATCGTTCTCTGCCATAATCATTTTTACATTTGGTACTTTCTTGACTGGGCTGATGAAAATGATTATTTTCAAGGGGACGATCTTGAAGATGATTTCTTATCTCTAATTTCTGCTGAATACTAACAGCTATGTCATAATCCTTTTGTGGCTCATGATGTAAATTTCCGTCTTGCCTTCTATCTTTTTTAATCTCATTATCATCAGGTGTATTTCTTCGATGGATTCTTTGTGAAACATGAAAAATTGAACTGTAAGATGGTGGAAGTGCCTCAACCGCCCCTCCATAGAGAGGGGAATGGGGTAAACATTGGTACTTTGGTAAAGTTCCTGAGATTTGCTGCTGGCAATGTGATGAATAATTATTTTCATCCCTTCTCCTGGAATGGCAGTAATTGTTTGTTGCACTCTTATTCTGAGCAATCCTAGAACAACTATTTTCACTGATATTATTTTCTTGTTGGCTTGATCTCAATTGGCCTAGAGACCCAGAGTTGTGAATTTTGCTATGGTAACCACAGGAGTAACACTCTTGCTGAGTCTCACATATGGCACCACATTTCTTCAAGCTGTTACCATTATTCTTGTAACATGGCATCCTATCATCCAGAGAGTAGACATCTTTTTTCCTGGAATTACAAAAGTCGGCATGATGATTGGATTTATGAGAATTTCTTTGAAACCTACCATCGTGTTTGGTGCCACTACAATCAACGAATGACCTGTCCTGCAATTCACTCTGGTACTTCCACTCCAAGCTGACTGGTTCCTGTTGCACAGAATAAAAATTATGACTTGGTAATGAAGCATTAACACAATATTCACCAAAAGAACCACTAAGTCCAGTTTGAGGAAAGGCTTCAAGTGAATTAGTAATGCTGGTGGTGACACTATGGTCATCATGACTTTGAGGGAAATTTGCATCTTCAAAGCCTGATGATGACCAAGAATTGGCAATTGACAGGGAGGATGACAGTAGACTAGTGTGTGTTCCAGTGTTTTCATATGACGGGGAAGACAGAGAGGTGTTTTTCAAACTGCGAGCTAATTGTGGAGATTGCACGGGGGAATCACTCAAATTTGCATGATTCAATGCTTGAAATTTTGGACTAGCAAGCAATGTTTGGGTAATGTCTATTTCTGACTGTGAGAGAGGTCTACGATCATGCGCCTTATTGAGATCTAAATGGAATTCATATGAGGTAGAGTTCTCATGAACATTTTTTGGCACAAAAGTTTTTTTCGGCAATAAATCTGATTGTATTTCTGCATCATGCACACTATTTCTTTCTGGGGAGGATTTATCTTGCTCAACAAATGTCCTTGACCTAGAAAGAAACACTCCACTGCTTTTTAACTCTTCGGCTAATGAGGAAGATGGAACTGGTCTTGCAGTTAAGGAAGGTAAAGTTCTTTTCTCTTCAGATTTCAAAAACTCCTTAAAAGAGGGCACCGTCTTCTCTGAGGGATGGGAAACATTAACAGGGGTGGATGAGGACAGTCCCCTGTCAGGAGTACTATGGCATTCAGTTCGAGTGCAATTTACAGCCACACTTTACAATAAAAAGATGGTGGAGAAGATACCATTACTTCCGCATACGAAACAAGTTCATACGTAGGGTTTGATATAACAAGCCCCTGATTTTTATCTAGAGAACATCTTTCTTGATCACATTTTTCGTTGACCTCCCCACAACGTCCAGAGAATTTATTTTTATTTAATGAAATGGAGTTTAAAGAATTGAATGAAATCCAATGATCTTCCTTGTCTTGTTTTTCTCGTGGTGAGGCAGACTGAGGGGGTGTGAGCAGCAAAGATGAACCTTTACCTACCCTCTCTGGACTAATTTTAATGAGGTCAGGGGTCACCTTCCGATCAAACATTGGTGACCTACAAGTGGTATCTTTCCATGACCTTCCACTAACCCTTTCCACATACGGCTCCCGATATTTTGCATGCAGCCCATCAACACCGCCATTCAATTTTGCAGATCTTTCTTGCAAAATTGCCAGGATAGCACTGGGGCTCAATGTCTTTTTATCTTTGCCAGCATACATTGGAAAATCTATTCTTCATGTTTGAGCACTGATTTAATAAAAGTGTTTAATTCCGTCCCATGTTTGTCACAATTATAGAGAAGTATCCATTTTATCCTTACAATTCTCATTTCTAAAGGTTTTCATGAATAATAGACATCAAGACTGTTCGATGCATGTGCTGTAAAATATGAAGATTTCGAAATGCAAAAGAGTTCGGAATTGCTTTGAATCATAAAGCTTTAAAAATGAAACAAAATTAACTTTGCCATTCCTCCACAAAAACATGATGAATGTGACGACTTAAATGTAAAATATGTAATTCCATTAATGTTATTACATGTAGATTCTAGTCAAACAGAAAACAAGATGTTTCTGAATCTGTTTAAGGAACTTCGATATAATTCCATGAAAACTATATAATCCTCCATTGGCATTCACAGAAGCTATGCTTCAAAGTACCAGCCTTGATGTTATACTAAAAAAGAATAACAACGTACTGATAAATGATATCCTTTAGAGAATTAAAGAATCAAAGATGTTAAGAATTCCATTTTTATAGGTCCAAATTATAAATCCAAATTAAAAAAAAAATGTGTACAATCCTATCATGAACTGAAATGTCTATGCACTGAGTCACAAATCCATAGGTTCTTTGTTCCTTCTTATACGTGAACAAGTTTTACTTCCCATCTCTTCTCAAATGATGAATTTTTGAATAACACACCAAAGTGGCTTCATTACTTGGTCCTTTGTTTCAAGATTTAAAAAAACAAAAACACTTCCCAGGAACAACATCACAAACAAATACTCCTCAAGGTCAAAATATTGTTTACATGTTAGTGTTTTGAAAGGTACATGATCTGATACAAATTTAACTGTATCTAGTTAATGCAAATTTCGAAGTAACCTTTTTCTGATCCCTGTTGATCACCTATAGAATGCAGATGTTGGGTCTCAAGGCTTATGATGCAATTGCTTAGCAAACTTATTGATTACTGGGACCTGATAAAAGCCTTGAGGCTGACAGGATTGAAGGGCTCCCTTAGTTCCCCATAACAAGATTATTGATTACATGAAGGGTAATTGAGTGCCTCTCCTTTTGATGATGTTGCTCTTCCCACCTCAAGCCTGGAGAGATCTACAGGGGTCTAGTTAGGGTTCAATGAGGGCCTGAAACAAAGCAACACTTGTGGTGCAAGCACACCTCAAAATTCAGAGGAATTCTCAGAGTAACAATTTGGTGTTTATTTGCAGAGGGTGCTTGTTCTGATTTCTCCAAGCACAAGTGAGCTTAACTTGTAGATTTTGTTTTGAGAGTCAACAAACTCTTCTCTCTGAAAGTTATTTACTTCTCACACATGAGAGTTTGCATTCCTCTTATTATGCAGCAGGTGTCAATGTGCACTTTTAACTTCTCATGAAAACTTGTCAATAAAGGAGATGAGGAAAAATCATTTTGAGGTATAAATTTCACATGACATCTCCCTGAATATGTCACATGACGTCTCCCTGAATGTCACATGACTTCTCCCTGAATATGTCACATGTCTTCCTGAATATGTCACATGACGTTATCTGAATATGTCACATGACATCTCCCTAAATAGGTCACATGACGATCTCCCTGAATATGTCACATGACGTCTCCTTGAATATGTCACATGACGTTTCCCTGAATATGTTACATGGTGTCTCCCTGAATATGTCACATAACGTCTCCCCGAATATGTCACATGTCTCCCTGAATATCTCACATGACGTTTCCCTGAATATGTCACATGACGTCTCCCCAAATATGTCACATGACGTCTCCCTGAATATGTCACATGACGTCACCCTGATTACAGACTGTAATTGCTCTTCTTATTAGGATAATACAGGATCTCAATAATACAGTCTTTCAAAATTTGATCTTGCATCATTTAGGTCTTGAAAATTGAGTACCGTGCCTTCAACATACAAATTTTGCCATCAGATTCCTTAACAATGCCTGAACAACAAGCTTATCAAAAACCAAGAAAACGATAGTCAGATGCTGTAGTCATAGAGTGTAGACTTGTAACCATGTTTTTTACTTTATTTTTTACTTGTTTTTAAGTAAAAAAATCATAGTTATGAAAATGGGACATACTGTAACAAATAAAATATGAAAAAAAGTAATGAAAAAGCAGCAACACCCCATTAAAAATAGGTAAACATTAAACATCCTAAATTTTTCAAATAATATGGTGTAATTTATGTAGAAAATATGCAAATTTATTAAGGTACAAGAAGTTCTGAGTGGAAACAAGGATTTTTGTACATCCTTGGTAGAATCGTACATCCTTGGTAGAATCGTACATCCTTGGTAGGATTTGTACATCCTTGGTAGATTCGTTCATCCTTGGTAGATTCGAACATTCTTGGAAGATTTGTTCATCCTGGTAGACATCATTCGTACATTCTTGGTAAATCGTTCATCCTTGGTAGATTCAACATCCTTGGTAGAATCGTTCATCCTTGGTAGATTCGTACATCCTTGGTAGAATCGTACATCCTTGGTAGATTCGTACATCCTTGGTAGATTCGTACATCCTTGGTATATTCGTACATCCTTGGTAGATTCGTACATCCTTGGTAGATTGGTACATCTTTGGTAGATTCGTACATCCTTAGTAGATGCCATTTGAGGATTTTCAACTTGTCCTGATTACGCCACAACAAGAACAAGGGTAGAGAGCTGATTGCAGTGTCTACAGGAGAATTATGCTTCTCTTCATTTCTGGGAAGATATATGCCCATATCATCCAGGTAGGTCCAAAACGAAGAATGAAAATTTCAAAAATCTCCAAAATGAAGAACTCTTAAAACAAAGAGCAAAGATTCTTTAAATAAAATTATGCTCGTCTGAGAAGGTATTTTTCGGGGGTCAAAAATCTCCCAAACGAAGTACTCCAAAATGAAGAACAAAGATTCTTAATTGAATTATGCTGGTCAAGGAGGTATTTTTCAAGGGTCAAAAATTTCCAAAACGAAGAAAGATCTTTTTAAATAGATTATGCTGGTCGAGAAGGTATTTTTCGGGGGCCAAAATTCCCTATAACAAAGAATCCCAGAACGAACAACAAAGATTTTTTGGATCAATTCTGCTGAAAAAAAAAAAAAAAAAACGAACAATGGTTTCACAGAAAATCTGAACAAATATTGCCAGAAATGAATGTATTTTCCAAAAAGTGATGAAACTCTCCAATAGCGAATGAAAATTTAGAACACTAAATTTAAAAGTGCAATTTGTCAGTTCTCTCTCCCTCCCCCCCCCCCCCCACTCCCTTCTCATTCCATTTAGAGGAGACCCTTCCTACAGCCCTAACAAAACACCTTGCAAGAGCAATGTAGCATGCTACACACTTTCAGGTAGCCCAAAGCAAAGTTCTGATTGTTTGAAATAGCATAATTATTATTAATAGCATAATGGGCCTATGAATAAAAAAATGTTTATCAAAATTGGAGGATGTTTGGTATGTTCAGATTCTAAGAAGTATGAACAGGGAAATCATTCTGGCAGGGGCGGACTGGTCTGCCTATCGACCGATCCGAGATCGGTGGCCTGCATGCAGGCCGTTAAAACTGGCGCAGAAGCTTCCAAAGTGACTTGAGGCCAGCCATAGGCCATACAATCAAGCCCAGCAGCCTCCCAAAGATCGAGGCTATGTTACGGTCCTACATTAAAGGAATTTTAACTGGTCTTCAATCATTGGGAAATTTGTCACTTATTCATACGGATTCCCAGTTTGCAATCCATAATTTTTTTATTTTTTTTTTGGGAGGGGGAGGGGGTGGTAAAATTGATCAGACCAGATTGTTACTAAAATCACATGGTGGCACCATCAGGTTTTATTTAATTTAATGGCATTGGGTTCAGGGCCCTTGGCAGGGTTCAAGCAGGCCTGCGTTCAGGGGGCAAGAAGCCCTAGAAGCTCTGTGATTTGGGGCATTTTGTAGATACAAAATGTTCCATTTTAATATCATATTTTTTATTTTCATCATACTTTTCCCATGCTATCCACTCTGCCAACCATTGGAGAAAAATAAGAAGAAAATAACTTGCTGTGGGGGTTGATATCAAAGATAAAGGAATCTTTATCTGCAAACTGGAAATTTATTAATATCAAGATGATAAGTTATGAAAATGAAGAAAGGGAAATTTTCTTCAAAAAGAAAATTGTCCTAAAATAAAGGAAATTAGAAGAAAATTTCCCGAAAATAAAGGAAATTGAAGAAAATTTCCTGAAAATGAAGGAAATTGAAGATAATTTGAATTAAATACCCCCAAAATGAAGAGAATTTCCCGAAATTTGAAACACATATCTAGCAATACAGATAATTATAACTTAATCATCTGCTATGTGTGCCAATACTTTAATTTACTTAGTTTTTTCTCTTTTTTTGACAATGTTTTTTTTTCTTCGGGGGAGGGGGGCATGGGCACACGATGTACAAATGTAGCGACGAGTGACAATGAGTATACGTACAGTACATTAAGTCTATTCGTATAATACAAAACCATATCAAACAACAGTGAATAGCATCCAAGCATCGGTGGCACTATGTAATTGGATGGAAGACCAAATCACTAAGTAATTCTATTAAATGAATGATAATTAATTCAAAGAATACTCAAATAACAGGAAAATTGGAGAAAATACCTGAATACCATTGTCCTCAAACTTTTCTTTTATACATAAAAATCGATGGCCTATATACCCAAGGAGGTGATGTAATCCTAGCTTGGCATATAATACCTTTACTAAGGATATATATTCTTTTAATATTTTATTTTTTTGTGGGAGGGGGCGGGGAAGGGGATGCATGGGCCCATTGATTTATGAAGAACCCCTAAAAATTGCCTTCTCTACCAGCAGAAATTAATTTTTTAAATCTTCGTTTTTTCGTTTTGGAGATTTTGACCCCTAAAAATGACTTCCGATCAGCAGAATTTATCCAAAAATTCTTCGTTCTGGAGAATTCGCCGCTCATATAATGACTTCTCGATCAGCAGATTTCATTTAGAAATTCTTTGTTCTTCATTTTGAAGTTCTTCATTTGGAGATTTCTTAAATCTTCGTTTGGGGTTCTTCGTTTTGGAGATTTCGACTCTTAAAAAATGACATCTCGATCTGCAAATTTATTCAAAAAATCTTCATTCATCGTTTTTGAGTTCTTCGTTTTGGAGATTTCGCCCATCAAAAAATGACTTCTCAATCAGCAGAATTTATTTTCAAATTCTTCGTTCTTCATTTTAACTTTCTTTGTTTTGTCGTTCTTCGTTTTGTCGTTCTTCATTTTGTTGTTCTTCGTTTTGGAGGTTTCTGAAATCTTCGTTCTTCGTTTTGAGTTCAAGTTCTTTTTGGAGATTTCGACCCCCAAAAATGACTTCTTTATCAGCAGAATTTCTTTAAAATTATTTTTCCTTTGTTTTGGAGTTCTTTGTTTTGGAGATCGGATATGAAAGGAATTCATCTTGTGATTTTTGGGAGTCATAAGTACGGGTAGGCCGGGGCATTTTTGTAGGAATTAATTTCCTGTTGAAATGGCAGTATCCTAGCTATAAGTCATATCCCACAATACACTTTTTGAATACTGGTGGCGTGTACAGTGGGTTATTACACTTTCTGTACATAAATGTGAAGGTGTGTTAAATGTTAGGCAACCAAACTTAGGCCCATTGTCAATGGGGCGAAATTTCCTCCAAACATGCAATCTATTCATATTAAGTACCTTTCTTGCTTTAATTCTTACACATAGTTCTTTGAAGTTGTTTTAGTGCTCCAAAAGACAAAATTAGAAGATCCTTTATGCTTGTTTTGGCAAAAAAGTTTTTCCCAGTCCATCGGACATCTAAAGTTTCTGTCACTTTAAATTGTTTATGTTGACGTCATATTATTTCTATGGTTGTCGCACAGCTGATTGGCTAACAACTCATACACATTTAAATAAATTCAAGAAACAAGTAAACATTTTCATCGAACTTTGACCTCATGAATAATCAGCAAAATCTAGTTCTGCTTTTAAAGTAATGGCTGAATAGCTGTTCACATCGCGAGCAGAAGACTCACAGAAAATAGATAAATTTTAACATTTCCAAGTAAGTTTTAAACAGGAGGATTTTGTGGATAAACAGTACATCTCTTGTGAATCTAGTGATCAAAGATGTTTAATATTTTAGTAAAGAATATTCTCAGGAAGCAGTATACAGTAGTGTAAAGTTCCCAGTAAAAAATTACTGGTTGATCTACAGGGCTCACCCGAAATAAAAATCCATAGAGGCACTATCGTTAAGGTCAATAGGAGAAAACACAATTTTTCGTGATTTCAACAAAAATTGCACATACCTCAACTGTAAACTCCCAAAGTGTAATTATTGTCCGATTTGTCGAACAATACAAGAGCAAAAGTTTTAATCGGAAAGCCAAAACGTAAGAAATATTCTTTTTTTAAAGTTTCACTTAGGTTTTAACTTAAAAGACACAAATCTAAAAAGGATATAGTTAAAATACATAAATACAACGGAATAAATCAAAATTAAAAAAGAAAAAGCAAATATCCTTATATAGATATTTACCGCTATACTATCATTTTACCGTATGACTTTGATCTACACTATCTTGAAGAATTCTCCACTCAGTTGAGAATGAGATAGGCCTACTTGGTTACTTGTTTAGTAAATTGTACTTTAGGCCTTGCCAGGCCTAGGCCTAGTGCCAGGGTTTTGTTGTTCAACAACTGCTAAAACTTAGTAAAAGTTCTGATTGGATTAAAAATTGAAATTAAAGATCCTCTTCCTACAGCACGGTGGCTTTCGATGATGTGATTGATCCTTCTAACTCATACTCAACCTGTCTCCCTTTAATCTTATCCTAGTAAATGTTTATATAATATGTAATTTGTAGGCCTAAATGTAAATTAAGAGAGAATATCGCGAAACTAGAACTACGGTCTCACTGTGGAGTAAAAATATTTTATTAAAATTTTTAGAGTTTACAATTAGATTAGGATAACTACTTACATCATGAGTATCGACCTCAACACGATTGTCTTCCATTATACTTAAAAGTACACAATGTCCACATCATTTAGGTGGACTCAATGGTGCAACTCTGACAAGGTCTAACTTAACTTCGGAAGTTCGCGTATTCTCCAACCATGCCAACACTGGCAACAGACTAGACGAAGTTCGCACATCGGTCGGTTTTGGAAAATGCGGATGCCGCAATCCAGTCTACCTTGATCAATTTTTATGTCATAATCACTTTTTTAATTTAAAAACAACAGAAAGTATAATTTACTGGAATTTTTTTTTATTGTAACTAAAATTAGGGATAATGATTAAAATAATACTCTTAAATGTATACTAATTTTGTTCTTAAACTGTTTCTGAAAAACAGAACTATTATTGATAAGCTTGTTTGCGGCATACGCATCCTTTCCATTTTTCCATGACTATACGCGCTGCACGAAGTCTCCAGACTGAGGCCTAATCAAAACGTTGTTTATAATCCGGTACAACGTGCTAATTTGAGCATGCCGCGTGCTAATGCAATGCACGATGTAAATCCAATCATCCACGCACGGGGGGAAATGTGGCAATTCCCCCAACACCCACAGAGACCCTGATATACGAAAACAGAGACCCAAAGTATGAAAACAGAGACCCTAATATACAGATATTAAACAGAGACCCAAAGTGCGGAAACAGAGACTCTGGTATACGAAAACAGAGACCCTGGTATACGAAAACAGAGACCCTGGTATACGAAAACAGAGACCCTGGTATACGAAAACAGAGACCCTGGTATACGAAAACAGAGACCCTAGTATACACCAACAGAGACCCTAGTATACGAAAACAGAGACCGTGAGATACATAAACAGAGACTCTTATTACGAAAACAAAGTGCCAACGTACGAAAACAGAAACCCTGATATACGAAAATAAAGACCCTGATAGGCCTATACGAAAACAGTTTCATTTCAATTTACTTCTGAATAACAAAATTACCAACTTCGCATGGCCGTATTTAAGGCCGGGCAGTGCCGTCGCCACGGGAGGGAAAAGGGTGGGGTGTTGGTGGCTATTTTTGCATTGCCCAAACCCGAAGAGAAAATGGGGGAGGGGAAGGGGTTAGTGGGGAAATGTTATACATGTTTTTTGTCTTTCTAATTATTTTAATTTATTGAGATTATATCAACACTCCCAGAAAATGATTTTTTCTCGGAAAAACTCGATGTTTTTCCCACTTTTGCCTTTCATATATACTTTTGTTTCGTTTTCCTTTGTTTATTCAAAGCTTTCCTATTTGTATAAAACTCTTTATCTGCTATCATGAGTTAACATGTGTAGTATCACTTTCCCCTGGGTATTGTTTAAACTGAAACGGGGAAAATTAACACTCCCAGAAACAAATGTAAAAATGTTTCGCTTGTAAGTTATTTTACATAATGCATAAGAGTCAAGATTTTGAATTACATTAAATTATTCACTACATAAGCGGTTAGCATACGACGAATATAGTTAAACTGGACCCAAATTCTTACCAAAGAAGTGCATGGGTTCAACTGAGTGGGCTAAAGGGAAGGAGCAAAGCTGCAAAGGTCGCCTCCGTAAACTGGGCAACCCTTTTTTCAGCATTTTCAGACACAATATCTTCTGATCTTTAAGTGCGAATTTACTTCTTTACAAAACTTGAAAAAGATATACGTACTTAATTTTCAAACTGAAAGTGAGCGTTGGGGAACTTGAACAATTGAATGCTGCTCTGTCTCCAGGATCTGCATGCTTTAGTCATGGTTCGCATGCAGTTCCCCAACAAGTGAAAACTGGAAACTTTGAATCATGAAAGCTTGGTGTTGAAACATGTGCCATACGCAACATCAAATCAGAAAATAGTCATTTGCAAATTGCAGCATACAATTGATTAGAAATAACCTTGTTGTAAATACTGAATTTCTGACAGCTGGGGACTTCACTCCCTAGGCCCCCACGTCAAATTCGTTGTTGATGCATGCAACAAAGTATGTCATTTGCAGCATAAATTTCATCAGAATTGACCTTTGTAAATACCAAATTTGGGACTTTGCCTCCTGAGCTCCACCAGTCAGCCAGTGACCAGAGGTAAATTTGTTCTCTGCCTTATGCTTACCATAATAAATGTTTTACCATTATCTTGTGCAGTTATCAATTAAAAAGTTATTTTCATCAATTTAATTTTTGAAGTTTTTGAACGTTGTGTTTGATTATAAATTAAGGCAGTAAAATTAAGAAATATTCAGAGTTTCTGGGGGTTTCGCCCCCTGGACCCTACTATACCGTTACATCGAAAAATATCATGATCGTCCCAAAAGGAGTTAAGAATTTAATTAGCGTAACAGATTTATATAACATTCCTTTAAACATAATGTAATGGTTGTAGGTGTGTGTGTAACTGTGTGTGTGTGATGTGTGTGTATGTGTGGTTATGTTTTATTTTCTCAGTTTCTTTTTTCTGTGTATAAGTACACATAGCACAATCAGCACGTATATTTAACTGCTTGCGGAAAAAACAAAATCATTTTCCCTATATGAACAGTGGCGCGGCCAGAACAAATTCATTGGGCGGCATAAAATTGTATGCATAAGTGTGACGCGTGCGCCACAACGGTGTAGGGTCCAGGGATCCACTTTCGTATACCAGGGTCTCTATTTTCGTATATCAGGGTCTCTGTTTTCGTATATCAAGGTCTCTGTTTTCGTACTTCGGGTCATCTCTTTTCGTATATCAGGGTCTCGGTTTTCGTATATCAGGGTCTCGGTTTTCGTATATCAGGGTCTCGGTTTTCGTATATCAGGGTCTCGGGTCTCTATTTTCGTATATCAGAATCTTTGTACATGTTTTCGTATATCAGGGTCTCTGTTTTCGTATATCAGGGCCTCTGTTTTCGTATATACCAGGGTCTCTGTTTCCGTATATACCAGGGTCTCTGTTTTCGTACTTTGGGTCTTTGTTTTCGTATATCAGGGTCTCTGTTTTCGAGTGGGTCTCGGGTCTCTGTTTTTGCGGTCTCTGTACCATAAACCCACTGAAGTTAGGCCATCCAAAATTAAACAAAGCATCACTGAGTAATAGTTAATTACCTATGACCACACCAAGCATGTCAAGGTAGATATCAAATTGATTGAATGTTCATTTTATGTACAAGTAAATTGCATGTCTTTATCTGGTTATGCATATGATTTATATCAAAAGTAGATGTGGATTTGATCTGGGATTTATATATACTTTTTGGTTGAGGGTGGACCTTGTGGGTGTTTTCTCAAGTAAGCTAGGGCCACTAAACTAAGGTTCTTTTTACACTATTTTGAACGATATAAGATCATACCTATATAGGATGGCTATAAATTGTAGATACAAATACCAAGAATTGTTGTACTTTTTAAAAGGTTTGATATTAATGCTAGGCTACATGAAGGGAATGGATTTGAAGGCACTATGAGAAATCACATAGTTGCAAAATTGATCATTTGAATGACTGCAAACATTACCTGCTGATGTATTCACCAAGATCATACAATGTTTTATTCCATATTACCACCAATAGTACATTAAACAGCAAGCTTCATAAGGAGGTTAGATTGAAATGAAGTACTGTATACATTCATATTATACTCACAGTACTATCATCAAAACTTGGAAAGTGGAAATTTTCTTCAGATGTCCCAGATTTTATCATACATTTTAATGTATGGTTTGTTACTTTTGCTGTATGTCTTTTTGCCAATTTGTTACTGCTGTTTGATTTTATATTTGCTATTATATATTTTAGCAACGCCTCACCTTAACTGGTGAGATAAACACCTCGCTCAGTAGGCTCTACTTGCAACGCAATACTTGCATATTCTTGTGTCTAGCAGCCATGTAGTGGCTATAGTGTACTGGTGTATACTACAGTCAGATGTTATCGTACTACACCGTAACCAGCTTTTGGCTGAATGATGAGTGATATGAATGAAAAATAGACATGATCTATTCATCACATCATATTCTCAGACTATATGCATGATCATCCAAATGTGATTTTTCTTACTGCTTGAATTACCTTTTATACAACTTGGTAGTGTAGATGTGTACATACAGTTTTGTGTGTTAAATTAGAGTGCATGATATGCGTATATTATTCATATAAACAGTGCATCTATGCATACTTTTCTTTTGCCTACACTAGTAATTCACTTAATAGGTGACTTTGTGTATGCTTGAAGGCCAAATTTCATCAAAAATGTTGAACACTTTCAGGAAGATTATTTTCTATATAAGAAGCTAAATATTTATATATTAATATGCTTATTATTTACCTGCATCCATGTAAAGCTCTATCTTCATGGAAATTTATCAAACGAGAAAATCAAAATGTTCTTGAATACAGTCGTGCGAACACTTTTTTTTTTTCTAATGAAAAAAAAAGTAACGTAGGCCTATATAAAATTTCCATGTCAAATTTGAGACTTTCACAGGTCTGCCATCCCTCTTTATATTCACTTGAAGAAATATTAAAAAGTGTTTTCATCACATATGATATATAACTTAAGCAATCACTATTTTGGTTTTAGTTTTTAGGAATAAAATGTGACCACAATTCTCAATCCTGGCAGAAAATTGTAAAGTTGTTTCCAATGTAGTTGGCAAAACTACTGGTCTTATTCCTAAAGACTGACCTTTGCCACACCCATTGCCAATATTTGTATATCATTTTGGCTAACTTGGACTAAACTTGAATTAAACAGAATATTAATTACCAATGATCTTAAATATGAAAGGATCATCAAGCTCAGTTTAAACATAATTTCATTGCATCCCAAGTTTAGTCGGTCAATAAAAGTTAAATATGAGCAATTTCAGTACTGCTTGTCAGATGAAAGGCTACATGTAGCGTTACAACTTACAAAAGTCAGTAGACAGTCCTAATTTTGAGAGTTAAAAAACAATACAGTGGGCTAGGTACATAAATATATGTTAATGAAATAGGCCTAAAAGTAGTCAAAAAATGAGTGGGTACCATGCAAAAAAAAAAAATGATTAAGTTCAAATAAGCTTTTATAAGGTAAGTGAAGGGCCAATAATGCAGTACCATATTTGCATTGTGTTGTTATTCACTGGGCCTAATTTGAATTGAATTGTAATTTGTAGCACGAAAGTTCATGCCCAAATCACGCAGTGATCAAAACAATTTAACGTGGTAAAGCATATATTGTTCTAACTTCGAGGCCTAAATACCTCTGCCCTATCTATATTCGAGTTTTCTGTTGATTCGCTGCGTTGTACGATTTGGGGTTAACGGTTATTTACTCTGCGCTCCGCTTTGCCTACCAAAATTTGGTTTGTTTACAAAATTGCCGTCGGATGACGTCATTTTACTTTTGTTGGGCGATTCTTAATGGGCGGCCCGCGGGCCAAATCTGGCCCGCGAACAATAGACATTATATAATGCAATACAGTGCATTACATGTAAGATCAATCCGAATGAGATCGGTGAAAATGGCAAAATAAGTTATTTTGGTTTTTTTCCTAGGCAGATCAGTTCACTAAAACATCGCAGCTTATCAAATAAAATGTTATCTTTAGTTCCGCTATAAATTAGGCTCGCGGTTTGCCAAAGGGAGGTGGATAAAAGAACCGCCGACATCTGACGTACATCCTTCTAATCGCACACGCTCTCAGCTTGTTTGTATTCATGGATTGTTTTGTCGAGTTTTGTTTATCACATACGCTGGTTTTGCCATGCGATTGGTCCACGTCCTAAAGCTGTTGTGAAATGATGCCCTTTCGAAAAATTTAAGTAAGAAACTTTTGTAACATCAAAAGTTTTTCTTGCAAAACTCTAGATTTGATATTCAATTTAACACAAATAGACCGTAACCCCACAATGATTGGTTAAATTTGATCAATGTTTGATCATAAATCAATGTCACAGATCATTTGTCTGATAGTAGGAAATCACTGTACCCTGCTGAAAGGCGCGGGGTGCTAAGCCCTTCCTCCAGTAGAGTGCCTCCATACCTTTCCACCTTCCTTTTTATACCTTGGTGTGTAATTTGATATCGCAAAAAAAGATATCGTTTTGTAGAACGGCGATGTGGCTAACAGCCTTTTATCGCCTGCTTGGCCTTGATTGTTGCTAAAGAAAACGTTGAGTAGAAAACTAGACTGAATTGACTTGTAAAATGGAATAATAGATGGCTTTAGAATGAAGTGTGGGTGTTGTTGGCTTCTGTGTACGGTGATGAGATAGGATACAATGTGTGGAGGGTTTTGGAGACTGTGCGTTGATGGCTCTTTCCAGTTGAATGATTAGATTAGCTTGTTTCTTGCAATTTGGCCGAGTGGGGTGTTGATTCGGTTGTTTGGTATCGGTGGGTCGTCGTCAGTAAAAAGTTTTTTTTTTAGGTGGTTGATATTAGTGGCTTTATCCATGTAGTTGTTGTGTAGTGTTTTCATTCTATCGGGTATAGTATCCAAATTCGTTTGCTGATGAAGTAGTTTTGTTGAAAGGTATTGTGGAAGTCCGGTTGAGATTCTAAGTGCTTGGTTCTGGATTCTTTGTAGTCTCAGAAAGTGTGTCCGTCCGGTGTTGATAAACGCTATGGATTGTATTCAAGAGTTGGGCGAAAAAAAGTTTGGCAGGTACGTAGTGCTGTGGAAGTCGAGATGCCTCATTCCTTTCCTTCAGTCCTTTGATGATTCTGATGAGATGAAGTCTTTCTTTAGCTTTGCTAATGATATTGTTGATGTGAGGGGTCCATGAAAGTCTGTTGTCAATTGTTAGTCTGAGGAACGTGGCTGTCGTTGCATGGCTGGTTAGTCGGTACGTTGTCTATTGTCAGTTGGAAGGGTTTGATGATGGAACCAGTTCTTCTTGAAATGTATAGCGTGTTACTTTTACTGGGCTTCAGTTTAATTTTCTATTGTTGGTACCATTTGCTGAGTTGGTCGAGAGCTTCTTGTGAGTATTTAGCTGCTAAGTGAGTGCGGAGGCTTGATGACCACAGTGCTATGTCGTCGGCGAATTGAGTGGTGGTGCATTTTGGGTGTTGGGGGAGGTCAGCGACATATAATGGGGAAATGATGGGTGAGATGGTCGATCCTTGCGGTAAACCTACAGTTGGTGAGAATGGTTGAGACTGGAAATATAAATTTTAATGGTGTTGGCTCTGTTATGGAGGAAGTTGAATAGTCATCTGATGTATGTAGGTGGAATGTTGAGGTGCAAAAGTGTATAGATGATACCCCAGTGCCATACACTGTCAAATGCCTTCTCGATGTCTAAAAAAGTGATGATAGTTTGTTGGTTGAAGTTAATTGCTTTGCTAATAGATTGTAAAAGTAGTAGTAGATGGTCGTTGGTGGATCTTAATTTACGAAAGCCTGCTTGTAAGTCTGGGATAAGATAGTTGGTTTCGGCGAAAATATAAATGCGAGTGGAGATTAAGCGTTCAAGTAGTTTCCCTATGGTATTTAATAAGCTGATTGGACGGAAATTTTTAGGATTCGAGTAATCTTTATCTGGTTTCGGGATCATGGTGATAGAAGCTGTTTTCCAGTGAATAGGCAGAAATTCTAGTTGAAGGGATGAGTTGAGAAGAATAACAAGGAGAAAAATTGCTTTGGAGGCTGCTTTTTTAAAAGAGAGATTCGGGATCCGGTCCGCAACCTGGAGAGTTATTCTTCAGTTTCTTGATTGCTTGGGTGATTTCTTCTTTGGTGATGGGGTCATGTGAAAGTTCCTCCGGTAATGGATGGTGGTGGTGAAGATAGGTCTGCTCAGCGATGAAGTCGTTCACGGTGTTGTTAAAGGTCTGGTTATCGTGCGGGCTATCAGTTTGTGTCTCGTGAAGAGTGTCCTTAAGGATATTACATTTTTCGCAGGTTGTTCGGTATTTGGTGTTGTTAACTAAAATCGTTGGGATATTGGAGCATTTCTTTTGACCGGTGATCGTTTTGAAGTTTTTCCAGAAAGATTTAACATCTTTTTGTTGCTCCAGTGTATTACAAAGTTTTTCCTAGCGGTGTTGTTTTAAGAACTTGATTGAATCTTTGGTTTTGATTTTCAGGTGTTGTGATTGAGTCTTGTAACGATGCTGGTGAGTACGTTGAAAAAGCTTGATGAGAATCCTTTTTTTATTTGTCATTTTCGATATGTTATCTGGAAGGGTGAGGTTGTCCTTGGTTGATTTGATGGTTCTAGTAGGGATTGATAATAAGATTGCTTTTTCGAATGCCTCGATGATTGTGCTGTTTAGGTTGGTGATTTTCCTGAGGCTGTGTATTGTTAGGTACTGGGATTTAGTTTGGTAGCTGTTTATCGAGGGTTTTGGTGAAAATATGCCAGTCTGTTTTAGCGAAAATAAATGTTTCCGATGGTGGAGTTGGGGAGTTGACGTTGTGATTACTAGTTGAAAGATCAAGGTGATGGGGTAAGTGGTCACTGCCAATGTCTTCGCCGATGTAGTAATGGTCAATGAGTTCGATAATGTTCTGGGTTGTAAAAATTTTTTTAGGAGATGTTGATGAAGTAGAGACTATGGTGGGCTGTACATCTGATATGAGAGTGAGATTATGCTTATTAGCAAATTTGTTGAGAGCTATGCCTGCCGTGTTGGGGGTTTTATCTCCTAGATTTTTTGTGATGAGCATTGAAGTCGCAGAGAATGATGGATGGTAGGTTTTCTAAAGTTGAGGAGTTGTTCAAGTTGGCTGATATCCAATTTTAATTCAGGGGGGTTGTAGACAGTGATAATGATGATATCAGTGTTTTTGATGGTGACAGTAATTGCGAGTAGTTCTGTTGGAGAGTTTGAAGTTGTAGGAATCAGGACTAAAAGAATATGGTCCTTTGTTAAGATGACGACACTCCCAGCTGATTTAGAAATTTGATGTTGACGGTCTTTGCGAAAGGTGGTGAAGTGGTTTAGTTGGAAATGTTTTTCTGCGGTCAGATGGGTTTCCGTGATTCCGTGATTTGTATACCTTCTCTTTACCTCCTTCCTTTTATACCCTCCATTTATCCCTCCCTAACCTTTACCCTTCTCCATTTATCTCTGATTACTTTCCCTCCGTTTACCCCCTCCTTTTACCCCCTCCTTGTATTCCTTCCATGCTTTATCCCCCTCCATTTATACCCTCCATTGATCCCTCCAGTTTATCCCCCTTCATTTCCCCATGTTTTACAAAGTTGGTCAAACGGGCAAAAGATGGGCAGTTTACTTAGCACATATCAAAATCATTGCCACCCATGTTTATACCTCCTTGTATTATCGTCTATTCAACCCATTCTATACCAGATTGAAATATTTTCCCACTCTTATACCAAATTCAGTACACATCCCCGTTTCTCTCGTTTCATTGACTATCCCTCACCCAGGTCGTACTTCTTTCAGTCAACTTGGATTTTCACAAGTGTTGTTTTCATTTTCGGATACAACATTGAAAGTGCTGAAGGAGTACCATGGCATAGGAAATAATAGCCTTAATAGGTAAGCTATATGGAAGAGAGGCTAGGGGTCTTGCCAATTGCGGCGCCAAGATTTTGTTCACGGGAAAGAGAAGGGTAATTGGTCTCATCGGGAAGGGGGGGGGGGGCAAAAGTATATACATCGGATAAGATATGTCACTTAACAAAATGTTATGGGGTAAAGTTGGGGCAAAGCTATCTCGTGGAGAAAGTGCCCCCATGCCCACGTAGTACCGCCACCGAATGTGCGGCGGGGGTCCTATAGCCCAACACCACTTTTACCCCTTCCCTCTTTGACATTTTTTTTTATGCATGTGCAGTTGCGGCGTCTGGATTTTGGTCATGGGGAAAGAAATGGGAAATTTTGTTTCATGAGGGGAAAAGGCCTATAAATCGGACAAATATGTCACTTAACACATTTCATGGAGGCAAGTGTGGAAAACAATGGCGCCGGAACGTTTTTGATTTAGTTGGGGGCCAAACACATGTTGGCGTGAGGTCCATGGACCGTTTTAAGGCCGCGTCGGGATCCAGGAAGCTCTGGTGGGGCCCATAGGGTGAACCCTCTCGGTATCTCTGCGGTTCTAACAGATTTGGGGTTAAAAATAGGTCTAAATTTAACTGAATTTTGCATGTTGTAACTCTTACATATTCAATCAGTCAATCATAAGTTGAAGATGCCAACTTAACAGGGCCAAAAATCCCTAAGAGGATTTCACCTTCCCGGTTGGAAGGTAAAATTGATAAATTATTAAATTATATTGAACAAAATTGAAGGAAAATGTGCTAAAATTATAGGGAATTTGGGTAAAATAGGGTAATATTTCACAAAAGTGGAAGAAAATTGACAACATTTCCCGGAAATCGAACAAATTGCCTGAGAATTGGCCAAAATATTCCCGGAAATAATAAACTTAAATTAAAACTCCCAATAAATATATAAAAAATTCCCAAAAATTAACAAAACTGCCCGAAAATGAAGAAATTTTCCAAAAAGTGAAGAAAATGTTCCAAAAATCGAAACAAAATTGCCCGGAAATGAATGAAATTCACTGTGGGTACGTGCCCACACACTTTTCTAAAAGCAACGCTTGGGCCAAACAACTCTACATTGGACTTTTTCAATCTGAAAAGAAAAGAAAAAAGGCAATCGCATATGCCTGTCTGCCAACGTTTATTTTCCACGCTTATAATTTAGTGGCGCATCTTTGATCGTTGAAATGGAGCTCTGGGCAAACTTATAACGATTTATGCCCAGCCTTTCATGCCCTTGCCATAGACTGATGGCCCTCTTACACCTTATTCGTAAAATTAGAACCTGCAGTGTCCATTTACAGAAATAAAACTTGAATTTTCTTTTTAAGTACAAGTCCTCTTGTTATAACTGATCTTTTTGTTGACAGATTGAAGAAAATATAACAAAAATAGTTGCTAAGGGCAAGCTACCCAAATCTCTACAGTGGGTTACTTTTGATTTGTCCGGGAAAAAAATGGGGGCCCCTGTCACTGACTCCGCTGAGGACTGAGCTGCTGAGTAAGAAAATGATGAAAAACCTCCTAAACCATTGGACGCCTACTTCTGTACTTGCTATTAACATTGTTTTGGACATTATATATTTCAAATCATGATCAATACATGTGACTAATTGCGATGTACATAATTCCGTTTTCGAGACTTGTGGTCTCAAAAATTCCCAATTGGTATGCCTATGAAATTTTCATATTTTCCTAAAATATCTTGATCTAACACATTTTCGTGGCTGTAATTTCAAGAAGAAAAGAGAAAAAAGTTCACCTGTAATATTCTGACTGATAAAAGTTTAGAAATTTTCCGATGTTACAGTCTGGGGCACATTATTGCCCATAAAGTTATAATGCTTTGAAAATATGTCAGTAAAAAAAGTGACCCCTTTATTCGCCACCATCCCAGCCTTAGACTGTTCCAGATTCCCTCACCCCTAACATGGAACTAAAAGACTTTTTCCTGGTTGAGGTTCTCATTAAAAATCTTAAATGAAGAAAGTGTCTTCACTGGAGTTTCTGCCCCTTGCCACTTGTTCCTTCCGACACCCCTGACAACAGCTTGTTCCATGGACAAGTGTATTCGTAAGCGTTCAATGTCAATGTTATGTCCATAAAGTTGCTGTACTTATGGTGGGGTAATTCCTCTGTCAGTCCGTTGGCTTCAGTGTAATAATCCGATGGTATCAAGAGCGTATGAAGCGGGGCGGGGGCGGGAGGTTTTTACCCTCAGTCAAAAATGTGAGGGGCGGAAGTATGCTTCCGCCCCTCCTTCACTTTTCAGGAAAGAAAACCTCTTATTGGGCCTAATTGTACCCTTTGTGAAATATATCAACCTTTTCGGCGCTTGTTCTTTTGATTTATTCAATTATGATTTATGATGCCTAGGTCCGGGTCCGATTTTAGTTTCACCAATATCACACTTGGCCGTAAAATGTATAGCATTACATTGTATACACCGATGTAGCGCCTGCGTATATGTAACATGCACTTAGTACGTATACATGCAGGTGGCAGGTCACTGCACTGCGAGCGTGTATGTACTGCCACGTCTTATACCAACTTAATTGTCTATTCCTCTTTGTTAAAAATAATAATAATAATAGTATTATAAAAATTGATAAAAAATTCCACAATCGTTAAATTAAATGGGACAAAAATGAGACTGTTGAATGAGGGGGAAGGGTGAGGGGTTAATGGCAAGGGTGAGGGGAAGGGGACGGAGGGGGGGTGAGGATGAGGGGTGAGGAAGGAGGGGAGAGTGGGAGTGGAGGGGTGAGGGTGGGGTGATGGGGAAGGGTTGAGGGGTTGGGGTGGGGGAAGGGTGAGGGGAGGGGTGAGAGGAAGGTAAAGGGTGAGGGGGAAGGCTCATGGTAAATACACTTTCAGCTTCCCCACCCCCACCAAGAAAAAAATTGTTCCTACGCCGTTGGATGATATATCATCTTTAAGATTGTATTTAAGGTTTCTTACTTGAAGCGTCGATCCAACTCAGCAAAAATATATCTTAAGCATGCTGCCTGAGGGATTCTTCGGCAGAGGATGAACTTGAAGTGATTTCTGCGTTAAGTAGATCGATTGTTTTTACAAAACTCTCTTGATTTGTGTCATTGTAATGTATCGATGTGTTGAATATGTACAATATGTATTCTGGTCATAAAAGTATATATGAACAAGCAGACATATGCAGAAGAGCTTTAAATTCTGCACAGAATAGTATTTAGGTCGTCAGAAGCACCTCTTGCTGTCTAGTGTAAAGTCTTGAAATTCAAAATGCTGAAAAATGTCAATTTCTAACCGATAATTATATGCCTATAACGCGCATCACTGACTCGGGGATTTACTTAATGACCACACTGGTGCCATACAGGGACGTAGCAATCGGGATGGTGTGTGTGTGTTGGGGAGAGGGGGGGGGGGGTGACCCTACTAAGCTTGTCAGGTGTCAAGGAGTCAGGTAGCTCAGTTGATAGAGCGCACGACTGAGATGCTGGAGGTACCGGGTTCAAGCCCCGGTCAGATCTAACCAGTGTTTCCACAGCTATATCATCAGAGCGGAAGTACGTCATTTACAGCTCCTGCTCCTCATTTAGCTGTTGAGAGAAGTGACAATTGTTGAATGGCGCTCGCCGGAGAAGACGTTAAAGTCGTCGGTTCTGATGGTAGGACAGTCACACCCTACCTGGTTCTCTGAACACTTTTTGAAAAGAGTAGGGTAAAAGCCCGTATTCATCCACTTCCGTCCCGGTCGCACGAGACTAGCATACAGGCTATAGCTTGGCGTCTATGCTCTGTATAGGAGTCTTGCCGAGTTCCCGTAAGGGAGGATCATGTACAAAACAAAACAACAACAAAAAAGCTACATATACTGCTGTGCTACATGCTTTGATTATCCGACAGCTGTAAAGTGCCCCTCAGATCATGTGCCCCCTCCGATTAAAAAATCATCCGCTGCCTTTGCCAGATGGGATAAGAATAAAAGATAAAGCGGTCGAAATTCCACGAATCAGTGGCAGTTCTTTTTTGAATATTAGAATATAACATTTTTGCAGTATTGATTTCTTCGTAAGAAATACCTTAATATGACAGCTGGAAATCGTAAAGCTTCACGGGAACTTTGCAAACCAGAAAACTTCGAAAATGGGGATGAGGGAGGGAGGGGGCACAACCTCTTAAAGGAACTTCCCAAGTCATATGGATGCATAATGTCCCTGGGCCCCATCCCAATCTGTAGATTGAATAAAGGAGCCCAAAACAAAAAAAAGTAAAGTAAAAGAGGCACTTCATTTATAGAAAGGGGCACTTTTCCAATTGGGACACATTCCTCCCGTACATGGGACTGACAAATGTCGCTAGTTTCCTATTCTGTCAGCAATTAAGGAACACTTTATTCTAAAAAGGGCACTTTCTTACAGTTAAATATTTTTGTAAAAAAGTGTGCGTGGCATTTAAGCAGTTCTTGCACCCTTGGCAGTATTGAGGCACTTTTAATTTCAAAAGGGACACTTTTTTTTTTTCAAAAAAATAGGGGGAACGTTGCCCGGTCCCTACCAGGGGTGGACCGACCAGCCGGTCTATCGGTCAATGACCGATGCGCCCCCACCCTGGTGACGCCCAACTTCAAAATAGTGTCTAATATGCCTCACAAAGCATGAAAAACTGCCAGAGACCCTCCCCGTTCAGTCCGTCTTGGCGCCCTTATGAGGCACCTCGACCGATGGAATTTTAACTCCCAGTCCGCCCCTGGTTCCTATACATATAAATGTATTGCAGATTTAGCGCATCGAAAATATTATTTGCAGCTTTGATTTCCATGATCATGAAAGTCAGACTGCACGTGCTGAAAAGCGCACAGCAGCTCTGTCCCATAGAATCCCATTATAGAGTCGACGAAACCAGGGACACGTTCCTCCTCCCAGAGGAGCAAGTAGAGGTCTAAAGCCCGTGTGGAATTTAGCGTTCGGGATCCCATAACAAATATATGGCAGTGTTTCTGAAAATGTCATTGCTCGGGGCCCCTCAAATCTCGGTTTTTGCTCAGTGACCGTGGCTTTACCACCCTTCCCACCCTATTGTTGCGCCCCTTCTCCTCCCCCACTTTTCTAAAAGTTTCAAAGTGCCCTTTTTCAGATGAAAAAGGTGCCCTTTCCATGGATAAGAGTAGTTTTATACATAAAGACATAAGGATCCTGCTCTTTCATACGCCGAAAAAACTGTTCTCTTCCAAAATGTTATATCTAATCTTTTCATAACAAAATGTAACACGCTCTACTGGACTTAAGGACTCTTATTTGCTTTTTACATTATTTGGGACATTAAATTTTTCGATTCACTATCCCTAAATACATTTGAGCAATTGTAATTTAAATCATTTACAAATATATTGTGATCTATCAATTTTCCAATTTTGTAGATCTTTGTATACAAATGTTCCTATTGTCCTACTGTACTGTCCATACATCATAGTACGTACTGTCCACACATCATAGTACGTACTGTCCACACATCATAGTACGTAATGTCCATACATCATAGTACGTAATGTCCATACATCATAGTACGTACTATCCATAAAGCCACTGTCTGACTGTACTGCCGAACATGCTTTCAAAATACGTAAGTCACCAGTAATTTTCAGACTGATAAAAGTTTTCGGTGGGGGAGGAGCGGGAGTGGGGAAGAAGGAGTTGTCCATAAAGATAATTGTACTGTGGAACATGCTTTGAAAATATGTCAGTGCAAAAGTGCCCCTCAAAATCTGTGTCCCCTCCCCACAGATTCAAACATCTTTTGCCACCCCTGCTCTTGGAATCAATAATGGAGTGAGAATAAAATATGAAAAATTTCCTTGATTCATTGGCAGCTTTTAAATATACTGAAAGAAATGTAATCCACAGCTTGGATTTCCATATAAAATGCTGAAATGCGCAGAGTTTCCTGGGATTCAGCCCTGGCTTCGCTCTGGCCAGTTTAAACCACTGAATTTCCACAAATCAGGGGTGTTCAGCCAGTGGCCCCTGGCAAATTGTGGGCCAAGGCAAATTTTTATGTTTGCAATGCAAGATAGCAATGTCACAAATTAACTTGTCTGATTGGCTTAAATTTTGGAACCTAACCTTAGCGTAACTTAACTCAAATGAGTGCAATTGCTATCCAGTTTGGAAAATTAGAAAAAAAAAAAAAAAAGCTTTTGTTGTTCCGATGCCTCCCTTTTTTGTCTTTTTAGAGCAGTGTAATGTGATTTCATAGCAGTATGTATGAATGTTTATATGACTATTATTCAGACACATGAGTTGATGGTGGTCAAGATGAAATGTTTTTATGTTTTTATCTAAAATATTATTACAGGGTTGGTAGGTGTAATAGGTTTGTGTGGGAAATTTACAACTTTGATGTGGTCTAATGCTTGCTGGCCAGATCTTATTCCTGCCAATGTTTACATTTAGATATCAAATTTTGGAATTTTTCTTTATATTTGTGGGGAGAGGGCAGTGTTTGCCCTACAGTCTGTTTCTCTGTTAATGCATTTAATAGAAAATTCTGATTGATTTCCTTTTTCTAATACATGAATGAAAAAAATAATTTTGGAACAAATTTATGAGAAAACAAAAGATGGCAAAATTGTATTTCAATTTCAAAATACAGCACTTTAAAGGTACAACACTGCCATTAAAAGAAAACAGCCTAAAGTTTAAGATTACAATCAAAATAATTGACAAGTATGTTAATTTGTCTGTGTGACATCATAGGTATTTCAAATTTACTGCTACCTTTTTCTATATGGAGAAACTCTAAAATTTCTGTAACTTGTGAACCAAAAATATCAATGAATTTATTTCAATTTTTTTTCTCTTATTTTTTCTCTTGTCATATGATTATTTGAATATTCCTTTCATTTTTTTTAGATAAAGGAAATTGTTCTTAGATCTGCTTCTATTGGACACCATTAGTTAGCAAAGATATTATCTTTGGATTAAATATTTCATTAATTTCTGACCAAATATCAAATTTATGAACAGAATCTTGTAAGAACAAGCATTTCATAGCAATTTAACATCAAGCTCCGCCCACTATGCATATTAATGATACGAGACTTGCTAACAATGTAGAAAATGTGTACAATACCTTATAACAGTAGCATAGCAAGTATTACATAAAACTGTCAAACAACTGCCTAATAATCACTTATTCAAGAATCTTATAATTAGCCCCGCCCACTCATTAATATGCAAGATATCATCACCAAAGAATGACATGGTACTTGTACTACATATAAGCATTCTGTATATTAATCATGACATGTCTGCAGTGTATGGTTCATGAGATATTGTAAGAACAAGCATTTCATAGCAATTTCACATCAAGCTCCGCCCAACATGCATATTAATGATATGAGATCTACAAACAACAAACGGTTGCTAAATTATCACAATTTCAAGAAGTTTAATTTAGCCCCGCCCACTCATTTATTGCAAGATATCATCATTAAAAACAATAGGGTTTTTGTACTCCATATAAGTATCCTGTGTACTAAATATGACAAGTCTGCAGTGTATGGCTTATGAGATATTGTGAGAACAAGCCAGCGTCTTCCGTTTAGACTGGGTGCCAATCTTATATTGTTTGTAATCAACATTTTATTATTTGCATGCATGGGGAAATTCAATTTGACCCCATAATACGAAACATCTACATATGCCACTTAGGGGTGAGGAAGCTTTCCAAATGTGAGGGGGCATGACCTCTTAGGGGGCACTTCCCAATTCATATGTCCCCATCCCAATTTGTAGATAGAATAAGTGAGCCCAAAACAACAAAGTAAAGTAAAAGAGGCACTTCATTTTTAGAAAAAATGGCGGTAAATTCCTCCCGTACATGGAACTGACAAATGTCGCCAGTTCCTACTATTGGGTCAGCAATTAAGGGGCACTTCGTTTTGAAAGGGGGACTTTTCTAAGTCTTAATATTTTTGTAATAAAGTGGGATAGGAGGGGCACATACCCCGGTGTCAACAGTCCAGTTTCAACAGCATTTCTACAATTGCTTACAAAAATAGATACAATTTGAAAATATTAAGATAAATCATTATGGTTCATGAGTGATGGGTTTCATGGGTCACAAAACTGTTAAGATTGACCTGACGGTTCTCACATTTCACAAGCAGCATCATTAGTTTATCTTGAAGGTCCAACGAATGGGAGGGGGATCATGCAAGAGCTGATGTAATTGCACAGGGCCCTTAGGCATGGGGTGAGCCATAACAGCAAACTATCATACATTGTGACTTAATGTCATAAAAGCTTGAAAATGGTCATTTCCATTTAATTGTCATCGTCATGATGCTTTAAAGAGGAAGTGCATGTGACACAGAAAAACTGAGTGCGCATGAAAAAGTGGGTATGAAATAGCTGCAAATTAACTTGTGGAAATCATTAATTTGTAGCGGAATATACATACAACAGCACCAGAAGTGGGAGCCAGGAAGTCAAGTTTTGCCCCAAGAAACCGAAAACACTCAGGGTTTGGCCATAACTTTTGGGCTCTACAATTTGTATAATCACAAATAGCACTAACTCTTTTCAAATTTGCTGCAATGTCAATTTCAGACCATTTAGACATTTTAAACTTCCCCCAAGTTGGCACAACTTTACCCTTCATATTTCAGTGAGCTGTTCATTTGAAAAAAAACACCGGATTATCCAGCGATTAATCACCAGATTATCCAGGAATTAATCATCAGATTATTCAGCGACAAACCATCAGATTATCCAGGGATTAATCAACAGATTATCCAGGGACGAATCATCAGATTATTCAGGGATTAATTATCAGATTATCCAGGGATTATTCATCAGATTATTCAGGGACTAATCATCAGATTATTCAGGGATTAATCAACAGATTATCCAAGAACAAATTATCAGATTATCCAGGGATTAATCAACAGATCATCCAGGGACAAATCATTAGATTATCCAGGGATTAATCATCAGATTATCCAGGGATTAATCATCAGATTATCCAGGTATTATTCATCAGATTATCCAGGGACAAATCATCAGATTATCCATGAATTAATCATCAGATTATCCAGGGATTAATCATCAGATTATCCAGGGAATAATCTACAGATAATCCAGGGATTAATCATCAGATTATCTAGGGATTAATCATCAGATTAATCAACAGATAATCCGGGGATTATTTAAGAGATTATCCAGGAACAAATCATCAGATTATCCAAGGATTAATCATCAGATTATCCAGGGATCAATCATCACATTATTCAGGGATTTAATCATCAGATTATCCAGGGATTAATCATCAGATTATCCAGGGATTATTAATCAGATTATTCAGAGACAAATCATCAGATTATCCAGGGATTAATTATCAGATTATCCAGGAATTTAATCATCAGATTATCCAGGGATTAATCAACAGATTATCCAGGGATTAATCAACAGATTATCCAGGGATTAATCATCAGATTATTCAGGGACAAATCATCAGATTATCCAAGGATTAATCAACAGATTATCCAGGGATTAATCAGCAGATTATCACGGAATTAATCAACAGATTATCCAGGGATTAATCATCAGATTATCCAGGGACGATTCATCAGATTATCCAGGGATTAATCATCAGATTATCCAGGGATTAATCACCAGATAATCCAGAAATTAATCATCAAATTATCCAGGGATTAAACATCAGATTATCCAGGGACAAATCATCAGATTATCAGGAAATAATCAACAGATTATCCAGGAATTCATTATAAAATTATCCAGGGATTAATCAACGGATTATCCAGGGATAATCAACAGATTATCCAGGGATTAATCATCAGAATATCCAGGGATTAATCATCAGATTATCCAGGGACAAATCATCAGATTATCCAGGGAATAATCAACAGAATATCCAGGAATTCATCATCAGATTATCCAGGAAAATCATCAGATTATCCAGGGATTAAACATCAGATTATCCAGGGACTAATCATCAGATTATCCAGGGATAATTCATTAGATTCTTTAGGGATTAATCAACAGCTTATCCAGAGATTAATCATCAGATTATCCAGGAAATAATCATCTTCAAAACGAGTTTGAAGATATTCAGCTCTCTGGTATAACATGTCATTACTTCCATGTTTGAAATAAAGAAGTATGAGCAATTCACCTGGCATTGTCCATGGTATTTTGTCAGATTATATCAGGGAAAGATGTGACACCTATGCTTTTTAATGGTTGTGCATCTGATCATGCAACAACGGGTGTAGCCAGGGGATCAGGTTATCTCCCCATTCTAATGAAATAAACCCACATCCGAATAGTGTAATAGACTGTTAATATGATAACAATTTTAACAATATTTTAGACCATCAGCAATTTTTACCTTGCCAACCCCCCAATTTAAAATGCTGGCTAACAAAACACTAGCTGGATCTCTAGATTTGTCAAAACAATACCAAGAAATAATAAGACAATACCAAGCCATTTAGTGTACACACAATACTTTTAATCTCTCTATGTACATTTACAATACACCAATTGTACTTTTCACATATAACATAATTATACTGGGATTTACTATTAACATATATTTTCTATAAATATAACATTTTTAATTACATAAATTGATTATTCCATTTATTTCATGCTATTAATCTTTCTTGTACCATTTTAAGACATGAATGTTTTCTGAACCCATGTACCACTGAATAAAGATCATGATGACATCATGAACCACACAACATATCTCACAGGAATGTCCAGTATGCAAAGTCCTAATAAATTTCACTCAATTTTCGACTCTACACCTGTCTGACAGTTACATAGAGAGATGTTGGAAAATTGGGAAGCACTGAAGGTTACATTTTCCATGGGTAAAAAATGTGCTGCAGTTGCCCGACGCACCATCAACATGGCTAATACTACCAAAACACAATTTTGATGTAACTTGCATGAAATGATACTTCACCAACATTTGTTCAAATCAGTTTTAAGACCATGACTTAAATACACAGAATGTGGTCTCAACATACTATCCATTAAAGGGTTTTAAAATCACTTCTGAAAGCAAATATGTCATTGGTATACAACATGAGAAATGCACCAAACAACATTTTAAGTTATTGATGGAAGCTTTTCTGTTTGGACCATGGATACAAATTAAGGACCTATTTCTACACTGTTTTGTGTGCCAAACAAAATTTTTTTAAATCAACAGTATATGGGATCAAAAAACAAGCCATTATATCAATTATTTTCAGTAGTATATGTGATTAAGAAAGAGGTAATTGTACCAAATTATTTTCTAATATTTCCATTTCACCAGTCACAGCTTTAAACTCAATTACAACCAAAATATAAAGCAAAATAAACAACAACTAACTAAAGTGTTGATTCAAAAAACAAAATATCCAGACAACTTTGGCCCTGTAGGCATTAAAAGAACTCAGATATGGCTGTGATATTGTGATATCAAGAAAAATGCATCACAAATTAGGAACATGTAATTGACAAACTTTCTCATAAGCAGGAAGATTTTATCTAAAATAAAATTGTTGACAAATTGTCAGCACCTGGTACAGCTCCTAATTATGCACCAAACAAAGCTCTAAAGACTAGTGACACCTATTAGCAACATTTGCCATTGAAATCATAAAAATGGCAATATCTTCTCATATCTAAATTTAAAGAACAACCTTCGAAAGGCAAATTTCCCATCCTGGCAAATTCTTTGGGTCCACAATGAAACAAGTCAAAAGTGACTATGTGTGCTTTCCCTTGCATGTGTCTAAAACATTAACTAAGAATATCAGAAAGATCTAGGTCTGTTTCCCACCTACCCCATCACAAATTTGCCTCCATCAGAAATTCTGATAACTATCATCTGCTACAAGTTGGAAATATTTAAGCTTTTGGTAGAATCTACAGACTGTTCTGTAATTGAATGGTTTTCTTTACAGCAATGAGGCAAAGTGTCACTAGTTCTAATAGAGCTGATCTCAAGGTAGAGCTAACTGGCGGTGTCAATTGGCGTAAACAAAAGCAACACTTGAATAGAGTGAGCTCAATTTGACTTGCACCCTTAATATAAAGAAACAGCCATAATAGCAATAATGTTGTATAAGGAAACATTTCCGAGTCCACCTAGTATCTTCAGACACAAAGGATCTTGTACGATTTCCGGCTTTAAATTCAGTTTTATCATAAATTATACAAAAAATAGCAAAGGGAGCACAAGTCATCAAGGGTTCAAATTCCGCACCACCGTTTACACCACTAAGGGAGTGTACTATGAAAAACTATACAGAATCTACATTAAGTACATCATGGCAAAAACATCTTCAGCTTAGTAATGCTCAAATAGATTTCAAAAAGGAATATTTTCTTACTTTCTTAACCATGATTTATATAAACATTATGCCCGGAAACATTTTCCTTGCTTTTAATAACCCTACCTCCACCTCTAAACAGACTCTTAGTGTAACCAACCTCTCTTTGGTAATAACAACCTTAGTAATAACATCCAATCATATCTGACTTCTACATTCATGCTGAAACAGAACAAGAAAAAGTGTTCTGCTGGAGAGGAACCAATATCTCTACTACACCCCTCACACTATAGAGATATATTTGTAAAATGCTATTTGTCCCAATAACACCATTGGATTGGGTGCATGATATCTCTCTTCATTATCCTGTACTTCCTTTTACACTTTGTTCCAATATAACATTTTATCTTTTGACATCAAAATCTTTATCCTCAACATCCATTAACTGAATACAAGGATAACAATGGTATCCATCACAAAATGATAATAATCACCACAGATTGATAATTATCACCACAAAGTAATGTTCATCATCACAAAGTGATACTCATCACCACACAGTGATAATCATCACCATCAACTGATACTCACAACTGTACAGTGATAATCATCACCACAAAAGAGAAAATCATCACAACAAAGTGATAATCAGCACCACAAAAGTGAAATTCATCACAACAAAGTGATAATTTTCACCAGTGATGCTCATCATCATGAAGTGTTGCTTATCACCACAATGTGTGATACTCATTCACTCTCCGACACCCATAACAAAACTATCTAATGCTTAGAAATCCTTTTCAACATCTGACCTGAAGAGAAAACTTTATTACAAACTAGACTTAGAATGGCACATTTTTTAAAAATTTTAATTTTGAATTACAATTTCTACAAAAAAATTCAGAATTGACATTCTGGATTATCATCAAAAAAAGTAGTTTGTTTTCCCACAAGAATATATATACTACAATATGCAAATCTTAAATTTAATATCCATTTTCAATTAGGTTGAATTACAATTATGAATATTGCCACAGGAATGATTACTCAAAATGTTAATTGTACGAAGTTTAAATGCAGCAATAGGAAAATGCATTTTGTTCATGTATAAAAGCCTTTTAGGTTATCAGAAAAGAAATGTGCAGACAAACACTTAAATCAATAAATATTGAGCATTTAAATGGTTTATGATGTCTTGGGGGCAACGTTGTTTACCTCCAGATGAATTAGTGCTATTTTACCATTAGATATAAAGTGGACAATTAATTATTCATGAAAGCTAAATGCATGAATACAGAGTGTGACACCACTTCAGCCATTATATCATTTTTTTTATGTCCATCTTTGCTTAAAGGAATTTTTATTCTTTAAATTGTCATTGATAAAAGCATAACATAAAATACTAAACCAATATTTTAATACACTTACTTATCGGAAATGACAAATGCATGAAATGCTTATAGAACCTGGGGCCCTTGAGAGAGGAGCTATGATCCCAAATTAAAAATCTGCCCCATTAATTATAAACAGCAAATATTCAAAATTGCAATTATGCGCCTGAAAATGTGCTAAAAAAGTTTTCCCCCTCAAGAAATTCCCCTCCCTGCCCCACAACCCTCCAATATCAGTTTGCCTCAATAACTGTACAGGTCTGCCTACGCCACTGAAATGTTAAGTGTATCAGATGTCCACTTAATGTGTATACGGTAAAAGGCAGACCTCCTTCTCTCTAAAAACTACCCTTTTAACAAAATTGTTATATCATTTAACTCTAAATAGCTGGTGTCGCTTTTCTGCTTAGTTTTATGCATGGGTATGAAAATTAGATTTCAACAAGTACTATTTTAATTACATCACATAAGCAAAACACTTATTCGACTCTTAAACCAACCCTTAGCCCCAATTATCTTAACACATTCAGTTTTCAATACTTATTCTGTCAATATGCAGTCATATGAATACTTGAAAGCTTTTTTGCACTCAATTTAAAGGCCCTTTTTTATAAATACCCCAAAAAGAAAACTCACTCTTTCAAGAGACAAATTGCACTCTTGACATTGGCACATTAACAACGAATATACAAACTTGCACGAAAGACAACAAACTTAATTCTAAGCTACATAACTTACATCCATTCTAGACCATCACAATACTAAAAACTCCTGCAGAAGTCTAAGTCTGACCTTTGGATGTCACCTGTAACAGTACAATAGTAATGATTTTATGAAATGTTAGTACCTTTCATCAACTGATAGAAAATGACCTAGAACTACATATAATCAGATGGCTTTTGCTTCCATTGTCACCCTTTCCTAACCTTATAAACTTACTATATTAAAATAACAATCAATCAAGAAATAAATATTTTTTTAGAGCAAAAGAAAACAAATTCTTTTTTTTTAGCATTCACTTTTGATTGGTTAACAGAGCACTAGATCATATTGTGGAGCGCAATATAACAACATACCACTGATAGCACAATAGTATTTCACTTGAATCAAGCAATCCTTACTTCTATGATGTTATATAGCCCACATTAACCCACAGGGCTATCCCAGGCACCTTTGATAGATGGTAAAAGGTTCACAAGATGTTGAACACCTTATTAATTTAAATTTCTTTTAAAACCTGAAAAGTTTTTATCAACGGAAGTTCAATTAAACTGACTTATGTGAGTATATTTTTGTGCTTTAATTGGAACTTACTACACAACTGAATAGGTTGGTTCACATATATGATAACATACACCACCCTCTTCGCTTGAGACCGGCTTTAATTGGAACTTACTACACAACTGAATAGGTTGGTTCACATATATGATAACATACACCACCCTCTTCGCTTGAGACCGGCTTTAATTGGAACTTACTACACAACAACATATATGATAAATACACCACCCTCTTCGCTTGAGACCGGCTTTAATTGGAACTTACTACACAACTGAATAGGTTGGTTCACATATATGATAACATACACCACCCTCTTCGCTTGAGACCTTTCAGCAATCACTCAAATATTACATTATTAAAACACATCACAGTAATGCAACTGCTTGTGAAATGTTTCCAGGAAATATTAATAAATAACACATTTGTGACGGATGAATAATTTCAAAAGGGAGTTTAATAAGGACTAAACCTTACTAGTATGTAACTAATGCAAGTTATTATGTTGTGATATATTGTACCATACTCTCTTGACATGCAACATTCAATATTAAATCAGTTCATATAAGGAACAGATTAATTTATGTTCAAAGACTTACACATAATTCATGAATGGTTAATGAAACAGAAACTCTTTAAAGAAAACGCTTTATAACAAGACAGTTCTAATTAAGGCCACTGCTTACAAGAGCCACTTGTGTCGCATTGGAAGATACCAACAATTATTCTCCTATTCAACAAAGTGATTTGTAAGCTATATTTCTTTCAAAAAACATCTTAATTATTAATAAATAGCTGGTATTACAAGTTGTAATTCTCTCTGTGTACCCAATGGGGGTATATGCATCATGCATGGTGTGGGTAATCGCCAAATCACCACTCAAGAAACAAAAAATTAATGTTTGAGAAAATACGCCATGTTCTGTCTCCACTTCCACTGAGCTATTAATCATATCGTGTGATTTAAAACTAGGCATTTCTAAATCATCTATTTATCATTTTCATCTTCAAATAATTGTTTTTGCTGTACTGCTGTACATTTTAACTGATCTTAGTTTGTGTACAGTGGGTATATGACTAAAAGCTCATTGCTGATAATAATTCCCCCCCCCCCAGTCCCTGCCCCATTAGGATGCTCTTCAAGCATGTGTGATGTCACATGCACTCCCTGCCCCATTAGGATGCTCTTCAAGCATGTGTGATGTCACATGCACTCCCTGCCCCATTAGTATGTTCTTCAAGCATGTGTGATGTCACATGTACTCCCTGCCCCATTAGAATGCTCTTCAAGCATGTGTGATGTAACATGCACTCCCTGCCCCATTAGGATGCTCTTTATGCATATGTAATGTCACATGCACTCCCTGCCCCATTAGTATGCTCTACATGCATGTGTGATGTTACATGCACTCCCTGCCCATTAGAATGCTCTTCAAGCATGTGTGATTTCACATGCACTCCCTGCCCCATTAGGATGCTCTTCAAGCATACATGTGATGTCACATGCACTCCCTGCCCCATTAGGATGCTCTTCAAGCATATGTGATGTCACATGCACTCCTGCCCCATTAGAATGCCCCATTGTGATGTCACATGCACTCCCTCTTTAAGCATGTGTGATGTCACATGCACTCCCTGCCCCATTAGGATGCTCTTCAAGCATATGTGATGTCACATGCACTCCCTGCCCCATTAGAATGCTCTTCAAGCATGTGTGATGTCACATGCACTCCCTGCCCCATTAGGATGCTCTTCAAGCATGTGTGATGTCACATGCACTCCCTGCCCCATTAGGATGCTCTTCATGCATATGTGATGTCACATGCACTCCCTGCCCCATTAGGATGCTCTTCATGCATATGTGATGTCACATGCACTCCCTGCCCCATTAGTATGCTCTTTATGCATATGTGATGTCACATGCATCTTCATTTGGATGTAGTAAAACTTTCATCCACAGAAACGAAAAGTAATTTTCAACTGCTTCTTTCTTAAATGATTATAAAACCAGTACTCCAAACATAAGTTTCCATTTGGTATGCTTAATCAAAGTACTGAATCAATTTATTTCACTAATGAACTAAAGCAAATATCAAAAACATAAAAGACGAATATCTAACTCACGATAAATAGCAGAGCAGATGTGATACACCCACACACATCTGGTACAGTACTAACATACAAAACAGTCATTTCAGAACTTGAGAAAAAGCCTTTAAAGTGTGGAAAAACTTTTGGAATGTTAATAAAACAAAAACACTAACCCTTTAGCTACATCGCTATGGAACATATTTTTCTTAATCCATGTGATAATAAGGGTTTAGCTAATAAGGTGCATGATGGGAAAAATATTGAACCAAACAAACATTAACATAAATGATCATGATTGCTCAATCTTAGTATCTTATGGAAATACTCATAAAATAAGTTATTAACATTTCACACTAATGATTCATTAGTTCCAATAACATATGTATGAATGTCATTTGCCTGAGTACTGTATGTCATGCTATAGCTAAGAAACGATTAAGTACATTTCATGCTCACTGATATTCAACAGATGCATCAGTTTCTGTATCATGCTCAACCCATTTATAGCTACAATTACCCCATTTCCCTCCCAAAATATCTTTAAACATTTTGTTTTCTACAATGAGGAGTACTTAAATGTGCCATTTTGATGCTTTGTTCATATTACAAAATTTCTTTGAGATGATGCTTGCAAGTTTTGACAAATTTATCTGGCATTTTGCCACAAGAGAATGTTGAACATCTGGGTTACCCCATACTTGTTAGAGCTGGAATTGTTGAAATGTATCCTCCACTGACGGTGATCACTATGTCATGATGGATGATGCGACATGGATGATGAATCAGGTGATATATACACAATACTGCAGGGGATACCAGCATACATCAAGCATCATCTCATCTGCCTTGCATGTCAACATAGACCCCATACTACGGCTTTGCCAAATGACACAACGGCTGCCACAACACATGCCTAATGCTAAGACAAGTCAAGCACTAAAACTAGCTTTAAGCAAATGTCGGTTCAATTCGTTGGAAAACAAGAATCACAACTTTCTTTGACAGAAAACATCAGTAACAATCCAGCTTAATTTAGACTGGAAGAAGTCATTTTGTTCATAAAGATGAGAAGACCGTCAGATGTGGTTCCTTATACCCATAATAAAATACTTTATATTTGGTTTAAGAATGATTGTTTAGGTCCGCTAAAAGGAATGTCTTATGTACACCTTAGAGGTTTTACCCCATGTAACGGCAACATCTCTAGTAAAATTGCTAGGAATAACATCAAAATGGCAGTTAAAATATCTTAATAGTATACCCATGAATGGTCTCTGTTAAGCTTCTCTTCTTGTGCTGACTGCTTCATAGTCCTTGAGGAGCATTTACTTGTTTTCCTCTGGCTCTTGTAGCGTGTGCCATTGAGCGATTGGACGGCGTGGTGAGGCAAGCATATCACTCCAGTGACGAAGCCCTGCTCCAGTGGCATTGCAGCCCAATGTTACTTTACCAATGGGTTCACTACTACCGAGCTTGTCGTAATCAACCACTGTAACCACTAAGGTCACTTTCTGTTGAAGAAAAAAAAATGGACCTTATTACGGAAAAGTGCATTATGTGTCAATTCCTTGACTTTCAGAAAATCCACTTTCTATGTAAAGATACTAACAGTAATGATGTAGAGATACTAACAGTAATGATGTAGAGATACTAACAGTAATGAGATAAGTTATCACTTCAAGTTTATCAACCTTGGTATAGTATCAGTCACTACTGACAAGTTTTAATCAACCTGCTACAGATTTATGGCTCCAAATACTTACAAAAAAGAATAGTATGCCAAATTTGGTGTCAATGACAAAGCACCACCAAAGACATTCAGTGTTGCCTTCATGATTTCTAGTATACAATAACTTCTCAAACTCCACTTGGACCTCTATAGGTAAATAGCAAAACAGCAGCGAGGAATCAGGAAGTTCTTTGTCAGAAGTTAAATGCACTATAAGAAATTTATCATCTGTAACTGGAACTCTAAAAATGGCATAATCACAATGTAACACATGCACTGTACACATAATTATCTTATTTTTGATTTATTTAATTACTTCATCAGAACTTTCAGTGTATCAGACTATACAGAAATCCTGGCATATACCAACATTAAAACAAGAACTGTCGGAAGGACCGTATGGTTGACTATTTAAAACTAGTACAGAGAATGGGCTTATTGAGGAAAGTATATACAAAAAATAGGGTAGCAGGGGCAGATGATTTCAAATTACTTGAGCTTTTAAAGATGAAAAGATGCACTTACATATTCACTTGCTTTGTTAATTTTAACAACATTTTACTACATGCTTCAAAATATCTTTGGAGTTTTCCCAGATATTTAGGACCAAAAAAAAAAGCTCAAGGTTACCTCACCCAGTAACTCAGAAAACATGTAAAAGCTATCAGTCTTTATAACTACAACACCTCTTTTAGTTCTATCAATTGAATAACAAAGACAGGAGAGGTCCTGACTTGCCAATGGCAATGAAAGAATGTCACTAAGCCCCCTTTAGAACCTGTACACCCTCCCCCAGCCCCTACACATTCTTAGAACTACATCCTGGATTGTGATACAACTTCCAATTAAGAAAATATGGGTGTCAAGCAAAGTCAAGAAGCATGAAATATGTACAATAACAATAAAACAAAATAATGCAAAACAATATTGCTTAACGTTTGAAAAACTAGATATTGAAAACGATACAAATCCCCTCACTGCTAATAATGCATATTCCAGACTGTCCCACATTCCATCCCAACCTGTACCAAATGTCATCCCCTGCCTATACTCCATGCAATCACACCTGAAAACCAGATACTGTATGTCATTCCACCACTTGCATGAGCCACATGCCATCACAACTGAAACCCAGATGACACCCCACCACATGCCATTCACCTGGTCCCACATGTCGACCCACCCTGTTCCACATGCCAAGCCACACTGTTCCATATGCCAACCCATCCTGTTCCACATGCCAACCCACCCACGTGTTAATCCACCCTCTCTAACATGCCAACGCATCCTGACCAACATCCCACCCCACCCTAACCTAAATACAATTCCTCCCCTTCCCGTCCCACATGAAATCCCACCCTCATCCTAATTCTTTCAGCTACTTTATCATCATGTCATCTTCTACCCCACATTTTGCTTATTGTTTATATTTCCCAAACCCTTAATCTAATATTCTTTAAAAGCGAGGAAACTTTTATTTGCTTTTTTAAACATGGCAAGACAAACATTTTGATTGCTATTTATGTCGGGAATGTCAATATCATAACAAAAATAGAAATGTAAAGTTATTAAGTAAAAAGCCATATATTTTTGATCTCAGGTCAAACATTTTGCAGTCTATTGTTATGCAAATAACCTTATTAATATGCACATTACACCCACCATTAAGTGTAGACAATGCTCTTCACATACATGATGATTTGTAAAAACAAAATCCCCACACCCACTTTAATCTAATAGATATCATAGATACAAATATTTTCATTGTTATGCAATTAAGCATTTAAGTATGCACACACAACCCCCAATCATGATCATTTAAACAGTGCCCATGTCCTCTACCCCTGTACCAAGCTATTATCTCAGGTTAAATATTTTATGTGAAAGACTATTATTGTGATGCAAATAACTTAATTAATATGCACACTACACCTCACCATTGAGTGTAGACAATGCTCTTAATGATCATTTGTGTAAACAAAATCCCCACTCCAACTTTAAGTTAAGAGATATCATAGATACAAATATTTTCATTGTTATGCAAATAAGCAAATTACTATGCATACACAACCCACAATCATGTTCAACTGAACAGTACCAATGCCATCTACTGCTGTACCAAGTTAGAATTTATTATCTCAGATTAAATATTTTTCTATTGTTAAGCAAATAAACCTAATTAATATGCACATTACATCTTACCAATAAGTGTAGACAATGCTCTTCACATATATGCTTATTTGTGTTAACAAAATCCCCACTTCTGCTTTAATTCAAGACATATCATAGATACAAATATTTTCATTGTTATGCAATTAGGCTAATTATAATGCACACACAACCCTCCAATCATGCTCATTTGAACAGTACCCATGTCCTCTACCCCTGTACCAAGTTACAGGAATGTACAACATTCATAACTTACGTTATGAAAACTTTAACCAACAACTTTTACCAAAAATTGTTTAACCTGACAATTATTTTCATTGTAATGCAAATAAGCCAATGAGAATGCACACACAACCCCCAATCATGCTTATTTGAACAGCACCCATGTGTTCTACCCCTATGCCACTTTACATGAATGTACACCATTCATAATGAAAACTTTAACCAAAATCTTTCTACAAAAAGTTTAACTGGACAAATATTTTTATTGTTATGCAAATAAGCTCATAAGCATGCACATACAACCCCAAATAGTGCTCATTTGAACAGTACCCATGTCCTCTACCCCTATGCCATGTTACTTGAATGTACACCATTCATAATTTATGAAAAACTTAATAAAAACTTCAACCAAAACGTTACAAAAACTTTAAGCGGACAAATATTTTCATTGTTATGCAAATACGCTAATTATCATGCACACACAACAATCATGCTCATTTGAACAGTACCCATGTCCTCTACCACTATGCCAAGTTACATGAATGTACACAATTCATAACTTATGAAAACTTTAAACAAAAACTCAAAACAAAAACTTTAAGCAAAACTTTACAAAAACTTTAACCGGACGCTGACGCTGGGGGTAGTAGAATAGCTCTACTATTCTTCGAATATTCGAGCTAATGAAAATTATCTGTCCATTGATCTCAAAATTCCTAAAGGATTAGATCAGTAGTCAGGCAAGTGCACCTTACATGAAAGAGGACTTTAAAAGAAACAAAGTGGTAAAGAAAGCATTACAAAATCTTATTCCATTAAGAGGACGTGCTTGACCACTGAACTAATCCATTAATATAGTGTGATGAAGAATAAAATTGTCAAACCTGGATTTGCTCAAACGGTACTTCAAACCCGAAGGATTCATTATAGTACGGGTTCAACGTCCTCTTCTTGATGGTGGTCTTCTTCTTCTTAATCCTCTTGTTGTTCATGTACAAAGATATTTTCACATATGGATCTAAAAGATAAAGAAAAAAGTTTCTTTTAACCTATTTTCACTTTTATAAGGGTGGGAAATGATCATCAATTTACAACAGGGAGTTACTGGTAAGACTACATATTCTCCTCTACGTTTATCTCAAGTCTATTTGCAATATGCAATGCATTAAAATACCTCTCAAACCACAAAGAAAAAGAAAAAAAGAATTGTTTTTTTTTTTTTTCCTGTCTAGTTATAAGTGACAGTCCAACACAAAAGTCTCTCTTTTCAATCCATTTTGCAAACTTTTGATGAAATTTTGCAGTGAAATATATGTGATAATCTGCTATCAAATGAAGCAATAATGGAGGTTTTAGCTGATGAGAAAAACCTAAACCTATCATCACTCACCATATATCTAACAAAACCAAACTCAATATCTATGAAAACAAACGGAATCCCACCATCTAAAAAATCCTCAAAGTCAATTATTGTTTGTTTGTTTGTTTGATTGATGAGGGCTTAACAGCACCACGACAACGAGGGTCAAGTCGTGCGTGAAAAATTAGATCATTCTAGAGGTAGAAAGGAAAGAAAACGGAGAGAAAGAGAGAAATACAAGAAGTAAAGGTCAGAAAGCTGGGATCGAGAGAGGTGCATGGGTGAAGAGAAACAAAAGTTGAGAGAGGGGGTGGGAGAGGAGGACTAAATATGGTTGTAGAGGGAAGCATGATGAAGGAAGAGGATAATTTTATCTAAAGGGTTTTTCTGGAAGAACTCGGCAATTGAGTTGTGGGGAGCGAGGGAAGCTTTGGGAAGGTTGTACAGGAAGCAGGCAAGGAGAACGTGATTGTAGAGGGGTTGGGGGGAGCCAATAAGGAGGTGGGAGTGAGTGAGGTGGGTGTGACCTATTCTAAGACAGGCAATATGAACGTTGTCGACACGAGAGAGGTTGTTGATGGTGGGTTTGATCGGAATGGTGAGCTGGATGACGTGGAGTTTGTTATCAATTTGGGAGTCCTATGAGGTTTGCCAGCAATCACGAACAAGGGAAGCAATAAGCGGTTTGATTTCAGAAAGGGTTTTGGGAAATGGGTAGGGGGAGGTTGAGGGCAAGCTTAGCTGCTACATCAGCCCTGTCATTGCCAGGGATGCCAACATGGCTGGGTATCAAGAAGAAAAGAATACTTTTCCTGCAGAGGGTGGGCGAAAGGAGTCTCCTGAGGAGAAGGTGGGATGTGGAGGTCTCCTATTTAAGATTGAGTAAAGAGGTAAGGCCAGCCTTGGAGTCGGAGAAGATGGCAAAGTGGTTGAGCGCAGAGTACTCTATAAAGTTGAGGGTAAGGATGATGATCTTTGCCTCGGCTGAAAAGATGGATGAGTAGTCAGGAAGCCTGCTACTGAGGGTGATGTCTTGGATGATGGCAGCAGCAACTGTCTTGTTGCCTTCCTTGGAGCAATCAGTATAGATGGAGGTGTAGTTTGAGAGTTGGTCTTTGATTTGGTTGTGGAGATTGATGAGGAGGTTAGGGTGGGTTTGGGTTTTGTGATGAGTGGAGAGGCCCAGGTGGATAGAAGGGAGGGGGTGGTGGCCCTAGGAAGAAAAGTGGACCAGGAGAAGGTGCCAAGAGTGGCGGGATTGATGCCGAGATGAGGGTGGAGAAATTGGGGTACTTAATGAGGTTGTAAACAGGGTTCTAGTTGACTTAATGAGGTTGTAAACATGGTTCTGGGTGTTGGTGAGGACTCATAAAAGCATAGGAGAGGCTAAGCTTTCTACACTTTAGCAGAAAGGAAGTTGTTCGTTGGCTTCAACATGAAGGCTGGTGATTGGGGAGGTCCTGTAGGCACCCAGACAAAGCCTGCGGGCTTCATTTTGGATGGTGTTGATGTGGATGAGGTATGAGTAGTAAGCGACACAGCAGACAATATTGTCGTAGTCAAGCTTGGCACGAATGGTGAGCCTAAAGATTTTGAGGAGCATGGTGGTTCACACCCCAAGTGGTGTTGGAGAGGAGGTGGAGAATGTTGAGGAAACTGTTGCATTCCTGTTTCAGGTTGGTGATGTGTTGCTTGTAGGAGAGCTTGGGGTCTAGACTTAGACCCAGGAACTAAGTGTGTTCAACTTTAGGGACACGATTGCCATTGAGCATGAGGATTGGGGTGGTGGTTGTTGAAATGACAGAAGTGCATGCAGACTGTCTTGTCTTTGGAGAATTTAAAACCGTTATTGTTGCCCCAGACTTGCAGCTGACTGAGGCTGAGTTGGAGCCTATTTTCGACAAGAGGAAAGCTAGGGGATGAGTAGAAGATGGTGAAATTGTCCACATAGAGGGCATGTTTTGATGTTGGGGTCAAGGTTGTCCGCAATGTTGTTAATGCTCAGGTTGAAGAGAATGGGAGTGAGGATGCTGCCCTCTTCTTGGGGGTAGGGGTTGGAGAGGGTGTGGCCAATATGAACTTGGAACTGCCTGGATGAGAGGAAGTTTTAAATAAAGATGGTGAGATGGCCTCTTTAAGGCCGATGGTGTAAAGTTTGCGGATAATGTTGTAATTCCACGTAGCGTCGAAAGCTTTCTTGAGGTCGAAAAAATGGCAATGAGGTGTTCCTTTTTGCAAACGGATTTCCGGATAGCAGTGTGAGCGTAATTTAACTGGTCTAGGGTACTGCAATGTTTCCGGAAGCTGCTTTGGTGAGGGGAGAGGATTCTGGTGGTCTCAAGGAACCAGTTAAGTCTCTGGTTAATGATCCTTTCCAAAGTCATTTATGTTGTTTGCAATAAACTGTGCACAAAAATGTTAAACCTAATGTTTCTATCTGCTGTTTCTATCTTGTTGGCGTCTTTGGGAAATTTTTATCTCTGCTAATGGATTTTGTAACATTTTAGTGCAATTAAACTTGTTATTCTTGTGCTTGGCAATGATGCACCAGCTCCAGATACCCTGAAAGTAACCTGTACCTGATGACTGACTGATTGATGAGACAGTTTTGTCGGCATGATGGCTGTTCCCAATAAAGAAGTTTTGCTTACAATAAGTTGTGTCTGACTCTTTTTATTACTTTCTTGCTCTTCCGAAAAACAATTATAGAAACAATAAGTAGGCATAAAGCTAACAACCAATCATGTTTTAGTTCACCGAGGTTGATCAATACCCTGGTGAAATGTAATCATACTTTGTAGGAAAACATTGGTGTTGATTAATTGTGTTCAAGATTTATGACCAGAGGTCAATTAGAGCTGATCAAAATCAATGAAATTGCAAGTGACGTTTTAATAAACCATTCAAACTGTCCTTCTACCAAACTGGATAAACTAATTAAGGATTTAACCCATGAATATCTGCTAAAAACATCGATCAAGAGGACACGAAACCTCTGCTTTGCACATCTGAACAAATTCCAAAACTTTTTATGAATACACTTAAATATATTGATTGATTGTGTGTATATATTGTACATACTTATTTGAATAAATTAATTAAAGGAATATTCCTATGGTTTTTGTCAAATTTTATTTAAAATAGCATACTTCTAGAGCCAATTTGGTACAAAAATCAGGTTGATATCATATTCCGTTTGGATTTTAAAAGATTTCCCAATTGCATTTTAAAGTTTTTGTACAGTGATGAATTTGTGTTTGATGATGTCATAGAGACAATTTCATTGCAAATGTTTATGTATTTCTTTGAATGTTAATTGGTTCTTTCTCCTGATGATTAGAAACAATTTTCCGAAAGTTATTGAAGTAGGGTATATTTGGCAATGTATATAAATACCTAACTTTCATAAATTTATTTTTCTAGCAGGTTTTACTTATAAAAAGTGATGATAGATTTTAATGAAATACATAAACTTTGTGGGAGAATGTGTTGCTGTGATATGTCATACTGAGCGTTTTCCTATTCGTTTATTGGCTTTTTTTGTGAACCTTAAAATTTGAATTTTTCCTGGTAGGAATAACATATCAACACTATTACTATTACCCCTGGTTAACAGGTTAAAAGGCTGGCCGTTAAACATAAGCCTTATACAAACGGGCTGCTAACCACGTAAGGCTTTGAGTCGTAAGATGGTTATGGATCGCAAGATGGTGGAGCCGTAAACCATTGGTTACGGCCCTGGAGATAACTAGCACTGTACGCAGAACTAACTAATGAAAGTTCATTTGCCTGAAAAGGTTAATCAAAATGGTATTAAAACGTGCACCGTAAGCAATACGGGCCGTTAACTTAAACAGCTTCTTGCAACCGTAGAAACATGGGGTCGGTGGCTATGGCCTGTCCGGTTGTGAAGTTAGTTAATGTATTTTAATATCTCGTTAAGATACATCGTATATTATACGGCTCGTTAACGTAAAGAAGTTACAACCATTCTGATAAAGTGTTAATATGCAGCGTATACTATACGGGCTGTCAACGTTAGACCGGTTGTTGCAACTGTGGAACTGCGTAGCCAGTGGCTATAAAGTTCGTCCAGTTAAAAATTTTGTTAGCTTGTTTTAATGTCTCGTTAACGTACCACGTATGCTACATGGGCCGTTAAGGTAGACGTAGGTCATTAACCTAAGTTATTGTAAAAAGATGTTAATGTCCTGCGTATACTATACGCACCATCAACTTGGAACAGACTGTTGCAGTTGCAGACCCGTGTTGCCGCTGGTTACTCATATCAGCATCTTAAATTTGTGTTACATTGATTACGATGGCTGTACGCTGTACAGCCATCGTAACTAACAAGCGGTGAAGCCTTATAAAACTGCTTAATGAAGACGTTAACATATAGCGTAAACTATACGTGCCGCTGTCTTTAACAGCTACCCCAATATTGGAACTGTCTATGAAGCGGCCACCTATGCCAAAAAAACAACTTACGTGGAGTTAATTTTATAAGGTTTAACGTACTATGCATACCATACCAGCCATTGACCCAATCACTGGGGTTGAATTCATGATAATGTATACTATACGAGTCGCTAACTCAGTTAAATTCATTTAACCATGGAGCCATGAAGCTAGTGGCTACGTGGGGAGAGGGACTACCGCCATACTCATTACGCATCCCTGTTAAGTATCATAAAGCCGCATGGATCTATTATAACGTCAATCGCTACATATGTTCTACGAGCCGTCTTAACCAGTTTACCTCTGTTCACCATGGAGCTACAAAACTAGTGGCTACGTGAGGGGACTACTGCCGTACTCGTAAGCATTCCTATCGGAATAGCTATCAATAATAGTGAACACCTGGATCTATGATAGCGTTAACATACTACATATGTTATATAAGTCGTTACCTTTGTTTGTTTGTTTGTACTTCTGTATACTTCTATTCACCACGGAACCACAAAGCTAGTGGCTACGGGACTATTGCCGTACTCAGTACACATCCCTGTTGGAATAGGAAAAAGTACACTAAAGCAATATGGAAATACGGTAGAGTTCACATGCTACATAAGCTATATGAGCTGTTAACTCCGTTTGCTTTTATTCACCATGGAGCCATGACGTTGGTGGCTCAGGTGAGGGACTATCACCATACTCAGTAAAGGGTCCCATACTCAGTACGAGTCCTGGTAGAATAATGGCAGTGGAACTCTGTAGCTAATCGCTACTGGCCACTTTACAACGCAACTGTCCTGCTGGTGGGTACACTTCCTGGCTTCAACGAACTGAACGTTATCCCATGTAGGTCCTGTGGCGCCGTAAGGGCCTGTTCACCGGAGCCGTATGAACCCGTAACGTTTGGCTAAGATACCAAATGGACCTGTACGGGACTGTACAACGGAGCCGTAAGGACCGCTGGAGTTTAGCTATGGAACCATACGGGTCCTTTCAATGGACCCGTAAAGCCATGCCACAGACCCATGAACCCGTTTAATGAAGCCATATAGACCTGTACGGGGGCGTTTAATGTTCAATGGACCCGTACAGCCATGGCACTTCCGGGTTTATGTACGTTATCCCGTTCAAAGAACTATGGAGCCATACGGACCCATTCACCGCAGCCGTATGGACCCGTAAAGCTTGGATACGGAGCCGTATAGACCTGTACGGAGTAATGCAATGGACCCGTATGGAGCCATATCATGGACCCATGTGGAGGACCCGTATGGAGCAGTTCATCAGAGCCGTATGGACCCATAAAGCTTGTATACGGAGCAGTGTGGACCAGTAAAGCTTGGATACGGAGCTGTATAGACCCATACAGAGCCGTGCAATGGACCTGTAAAGCCGTATCACAGACCCATATGGACCCATGAACACATGCCATCGAGCCGTATGGACCCGTACAGTGCCATTCACCGGAGCCTTGTGGACCCACATGGACTTGTGGAAGTAATCTAATGGCTCTACAGCGAGCCGTAAAATCACTTGTAACTCACTTAGGATGCTGCCCTTTGTGGCCCTACTGGTCTCTACTAGTATTATGTGGCTTATTACCCCTTCATAGTATCTAGTGGCTCTACAGTAAGCCATGAAATTACTTCCAACTTTCTTAAGATGCCACCCCTTGTGGCCCTACCAGTCCCTACACGAAACCATGGTCCACAGCTGAGTAATAGGAGTCACCAACCACTACCTGCGCCCCACTGACTTGGTATCGTTAAGACGTGGGCACTAGTATTGCATGGTTTATTCTAAGTTATGTCGTTAAGACACAAGTTAGCTAATCAATATAGTTTAGTAATAATTTACATCCGACAGACCTCTGCCAGCGCCTTGCCGACTCAGTAGTGTCGAATTGGGGGCCCCAGGGGGTAAGTCAGTATCAATGAGATGGTATGAGGCAAGCCACAGCAATTTCATACACCAAAAAAAAAAGAATCAGATAAAACTTATATCTCAAAATTTGAAAAGCCGAGAAAATGCACAAAATGTAAAACACAAAGCATAGAAAACTGTGATCCTGGTGTCTCTGGAGATAACAAGAAAGGTGAATTCTTTTGAAAAGGGGGCGCAAGGGATTCTCCCACCCCCCCCCCCCTCCCTCAGAGTCTCTCCAGCGCCTCATAAATCAGGCTTATAAATGAAAAACTCCTGTCTTAATTATTTGCAAGAGGTATGAGCTCACACTATGTATGGCAACGTAAAATGTTATATAGGCTCTCTTGTAATAAATGCAGCTCCATGGAGCTGGCTGAAGCCGACTCCTCACTCATCCTGTGGTGACGTAGACCTTTTGCGCATACACCAACATCGATATGAGAGTTGGCCTAATGCATATGAGAACCTGTACTGAAGACATCCTAACATGTTATTACATATGCACTGTATGTCACTAGTTTATTCTTGTAGTAGGGCGGGGCCTAGAGTGTAAAACACATCAACCCAAAGGAATGAGGTCCTTTAAACAAGCACACCAGGTGCTCTAGGACTTAAAACATCCGCCGCAAGAGTGGGACTCTCTCGTTCAAGACACCCGTTTTGTACGGATGGAAGCAAAAACACTCTAAATGAAGTGGGGAAATGAGGAAAGTCCTGTGAATCAGCCGGAATACTTCCTGGTCCCATGGCCACCTCGTCTTACCTCAGGTGACTGGAAAAGTCTAGAAGAACATGCCAAACAGTGAAAAAAACCTGCCAGGTAGGAGTTGCAAGAAAGAAAATTGTTAGAAAGGGTGAAAATTTAAGAAAATTTTCATCCAGTTCCAGGGATGTTGTGACAGCATCGCACTGAAAAGAAGTGAGGGATATTAGAGGTATTATGGAATTTAGGATTGGGCTGGTAACTATGTTTTTAAGGTTGGTTAGGGTGCGTTAGAATCAGGTCATTGGACCAGATTGCATATTTATAGCATGGAAGGTAAGCCTATTTTAAACAGATTAATGGATTTTTGTATATGCATATTTTAAAGATAAAAACAAGAACTTGAAATTCATTACATGATACACAAGTACTGCTCATGTAAGCAACCACCAGAAAACATGATAGCTTAGAAGTCCTGTAGAATTGAAATCATTGTATCAGAGCAGAAAGTTGGCATTACATGTTATGTTTCTTAAATCTAGCACTTAGTAATTTTTACTAATTTAAATATACGTTTTTTTTGCTCATTTACCAATCAATACCATAACAGAAATATAGCAAATATCGATTACATACTCTATATAATACAGTGGTAAAAGTGTTAGGTGGGGTGAAATAAAGTTATTGCACATAAAAATGTCATTCGAAAGAAACAAACCACGCCTACACTGGCTGTCATGTCACCGAATCAATTTTAATATAAAATTCAAAGGGCAAGGAACAAACGCTTGATACTAAAGACCTCCGTGTTTGAAAAGAAAGACATTTGCACAAGTCAAGGTTTTTATACTACAGCGTTTCTTGCCATTCCTGTACGATAAGTAGGTCAACAACAAAGACTTCAAGTGCAATCCAACTGACCTCATTCTCCCTTTCTTTGGAGATGGGAGAGGGGAGGGGTGTTAGTAACTATATTAAGTAACTACCGTGTGTATGAGGCTTGCTTCCTCTATAGCCAGGGGAGTAATTGCCACGTTAAGCTCGCTAGAGTTTTTGCAATCACTCGCTATCCCATTTTGCATATATCAGTCATTTAATACATTAATTGTCATTGATTAGCATTTCCATTGTAAATATTTATTTCTTGAGAACTTTTGATATAATTTATTATATTATATTATGTACATCTAATTTATCTTTACTTTTCTGCAAATTCTTTATTGATAACTAATTTGTAATTTTCCTGTTATTTTCTGTTATCCAATGTGACGTTGTGGATGAACATATAAATGAAATGAAACAAATAAATGAATTATGAAAGAGCTTTCCAATCCTTCAATTTAGTTTTTAATTTACTGTTTTAAAGCTTTTACAACTCTCAGGCCTAATTCTTACAGAAACGATGCAAGTTTGTGATGTGTTTTTATATCCTCAGTCACAAAAGTTGAAAGAAAAGCTGTTAACTAGAGGCAAATATTTGACTATATCCCTGATTAACATTTAGGTGGAAAAGAACTTCTTATTTTCATCAATTCTTGCAGTCGGGAATCCAGGTATTTTATGGAAAAAACAATCAACGAGTGAATTTCATGTGTGACAGTTGAACCGCCAAAGAGGAAACAAAACTTAGCTTACCTGTGGAGAAATCGTTCTTACAGTGAAAAGTTTAATTTAACTTGATTTCTACTTCCAATACCTTCTTTAATGTGAGATAAAGATGAATCCCCCCTACTCTATTATCTGGTTCTTGTAATTTTTGTTTTCTACTAAAAAATTGTGCGTGCGCATTCCCCTTTGCCAAGTCTAGGATAACATCATGCCGAACTCGAGAATGGGTGAATGATTTTAGTTTTAGTTATAAACACATAGAAGGGTGCTTCTCCTGTGAATTCACGTAGTTCCATCCATTTTGTTTAAGTTGTTTAGTGACCGTCAATCAGCTGTGTCAGATGAACACTACCAGATAGGTTTAAACTCAAATTGCAACAAAAAACTGATGGTACACACAGCCTAAAAGTGAAGGCGAAAAAACCTTCATTTTAGCAGAACTGAAAATCGAAAACACAGTTTATAAACAATTTCAAACAAACTATGATCCAGATTTTGGGATGATTTACTCATCTCTATCTTTAAAACAACATTCCATTGAATTCTCATTTATATGATAGACTAGTAAAGAACCAAATTGGTGAGAAAATACATGCTGATAGCTTGTTCTGTTTTGGAGTTAGTGAATTTCAAAGATTTTTCAAAGTGTTGAAAGTGACCTTGTAAAGTGTGATGTCATAACTGCAGATCCAAGGTAATTATTCATTTCTAAAAAAGGAAAATGAACTTTTTTCACTTAGAGAACCCTACCTACATGAGCAGATGAGCATGTCCTTGTAAAAAAACAATACACCCTATTGCAATGACTAAATAAAACAGGCTTCCAATGATTTAAAAAGAAGCACTTAATTTTCAAAGAACTACATAAACATCATCTTGGATCTACCTTTATGACATCACACTGGGTCACTTTCCAACACACGGGTGAATTTTTTTGAAATGTAATAACTCCTAAAAAGAAATAAGAATATGTTCAAAATCACTTAAAAATCCCTTTAAAACAAATTTGTCAGTCACTGCTTTTTCGGGGTGTAAGTAGACCTTTTATTTACCTGATAAGCCTCCAACGTCCATTTTCTTCAGGTTTTTGGCCTCCAGGATGACAACGGTGAGTTTGCCAGCAGTAGGAACGTAACGTAACGAGAAACAGATGTCACCAAGTTCTGACTTTCCCTGTCAAAGAAATCAAATAAAGTATATGAATGCTCATGTTTATCACTTTGCTATTTAAATATCCCCCCACCCCCTTCCCGTCCTCCTCCCCACACAAAGTAACTTACATTCACCGTTAATCGAGTTAGAACTCCTTGTTTAGATGACATTGGAGACTTTCTTATGTCAATATGGGTTTTCATTTGCTGCTATAAGCAGATGTATGTTTCTAACAAGACAGTACATCCTTTATACATCAGGGTTTGAAAAAAGCATAAACCTGCCTGGAGCTAGTTGATTTTACATATGGGCTAGCACAATTTTAATCAATCAAGCCCTTCGGTCAAGTCCTATAATCAGAACTATTCTAGTATGTTGATGTGAGACATCAAGCAACGGGCTTGTGGGAAATTAATTTGGGCTAGTGAAAAGTGAGGTGAAAAAGCTCGATGGCCTAGTGATAAACCAATGCTAATTTTGAGCCCTACACACTTGAACTTATTGCTTTATCCACCAAGTTATTGTATATTTGAGCAATTTGCATGATTTTATAGTCATGATGCAGACTAAATGAAAACAAAACTAGAAGTATTTTCATGCCTATGTGTTACAAATCATCTCACCCAAGTATTCATAACTGTTCCAGATTTGTAAAGTTTGATCTTTTGATTCACAGAAATGTTAGGTTACAATAGATGTAGAAAACAGTATCTATTACAATATTTATTTTTTTTGTTTCATTGAAATTGATTAATTTTCTGCCTTTCTTATAAATAATCCATAAATATGTATGGATGTGTGAATGGTAGAAGTCATCTTCCCCTAGAAGAAACAAAACAACTTTTTCACATCTCCCTAAGGTTACCTTTCCAAACAGTTTGCTTGCTGTAACCCTTACACCTAATCACAAATATTTTTTTTTTGTGAACTATTCAACACAAATAATTTAGTGTGTAAAAGGTCTACAGATTGTTTTACAGTTCAATGGATGTTCTATACTGTATATTTTTTACCCATTACTTTAAGAATAGCAAGTTAACATTTTCAACAAAATCACAACACTGCGCCAAATGTGTGCTGTCATAGAATTGACTTACATCACCACCTGGTACCTCAGCACTCTGAAGGTCTCTCCATTCCTCAATGACGCTGCCAAGATCAACCTGAGACAATTTGATTTTGACTTCACCGATGATGTCATGCCTTGAGAACCTGTCAAAGTCGTAAACAGCAAACACCAGCGTCTTGGAACTTGATTCACTGTACGGTACCTGCTTGGGAAAAGAAAGAATGAAAAAACAAGTCAACTATTTTCCTTAATTACAGATGAAAGAGAGCAAAAAGGTTCTTGAAATGAAATGATTGAAATGATTTAAGTAGCATTTTAAGAATTATGGTCTATCACAGTTTGAAACGTATGTGCAATTTGTGATATATGAAAGGGTCAAAACCTGCAACACCTATTTCTTTCAATATCTATTTTCTGTTTTAGTCACTAAAATAATCAAATATTTTCCAGTTAGATGTTGAATGTGGTGGTGGGGGAGGGAAGGGGTAAGAGTTTAATTTCAAGGAGGTTTATCTAGGCTCAAGTTTATCAAAAGCATGATTTAAGATCACATAAAACTTTGTCAGAACACTGAGGAGCAGGAGGACAGGAAGAACATAACACCCCCCCCCCCCTCATGGCAGATCGCTACATTCTGCATACAGATCCCTCTAATGTTGTCCATTTATTTTAGCAACAAGTGTCCCCCCTTTCCCCACTCCGAAGAAAAAAATCAAGCTCCTCCCTGACTACTGTAAGGTCAATAGTGTCAGAAGTTGCAACCTCAATACAAGAGATGGTAAAAACATGACATGAAAAAAGCTTTACCACAAATTGTCCACAGGGTCAGTGAGGAATAACATAAAAGCAGGTTAAAGAAAGCCTCAGATATTACTAAATAGTTTATGCTACAAAAGAAGTCCACTATTTACTCAAATGAGTTTTTATCAATGAAGCTTGTATGGGAATAATCTGGAGAAAGGTTGTCTCTTAGCTTTTCTTCTGTAAACACTTAATATAAACCAACCTTGAACACAAAGGACTCATTAAACACTGGATTAAGAGTTTTACGATGAACTTTTGTTTCAAACTTCTTCTTTTTGTCTGGCAAGAGGTAAACTTTGACGTAAGGATCTGAAGTTCCTGAGAAGTCCATTCCAGGTAGGTCTGATGCTTGTATCACCCCAACAGTCAGCTGCAAAAACAACAACAAAAGTAATTCTTTATGTCAAAAATGAAAATGAAAATTACAAAATGGAATACTCCAAAGCATGAACAAATAACATGTTAAGTTCTGCTCAACTTATTTTGCTTAACAGAAAATGTATGAAGCATATGCACATGGCAACCTTATTTTCCTCTAGGACCAACCATGAATGTAGCTAACCATGCCCGGTGGCCAGGCAAGTTGATCTTGTGTTGATCCCAGATCACTGTTCAATGATCTATAGAGCAAAGCTTTCTTGAAAAATAGAAAAAAAAGTTTGCCCATGCATTTGTTCTTTAAGTAGATTTCAAAGCTTTATTTATAAATCTGCTTCTTTCCTAATGGACTTAAGATGGCAATACAATCGACATTAAACACAAATATGCTTGGGAACACTTCCATACTAGCGAGGTCGGTATGTTGCTCCCAGGATTTCAAAGTTGGGCTGCAGTATGAGAGATTTTTTGGTAACTGCAGTATGACAGTATATGATTTTGATACCTGCAGTATGAAAATAAGTGGTTTTTTTTACCTGCAGCACAAAAATAAGTGATTTTCGATACCTACTGTACAGATCAAAATTATATGATTATTGAAATCTGAAGTATGAGAGATTGGATTTTTGATACCTCCACTACGAAAATTATCAAAAAAGGCAACTGCTCGGGCGGCACATGTACATATACCTCACATATGGAATTCCGCCCCCCCCCCCCCCCACCTCTACCTTTTCTGGGACCATATGAAGCTGTAACAGATACATGCCATGAACTTTTCAGGCATTATTTCATAGTGGAGTCACTTAAGCAGTTTTACTTCAATCAACAAGACCCATAACACTGCATAAAACAAACACACATGCCACAGCTAAAAATAATGAAACATTTTCTTCTGCTGCAACAAGCCACCAATCATCTTGAAAGTTAACAAATCAAATCTGTCTGTACATAAATCACCCACACCTTTCTGCCTGTACATAAATCACCCACACCTCTCTGCCTGTACATAAATCACCCACACCTCTCTGCCTGTACATAAATCACCCCATACCTGCCTGCCTGTACATCAATCACCTGCACCTCTGCCTGTACATCAATCACCCACACATTGAGAAGGAGATAATTAATCAGGGGTAAGTAGTCAAACTTTTATACTTCAGTTCTTAGAAATGGAAGAGAGATTTTGCTTAATTGACCTTTTATTCCGATTCATTGAATTAGTATGTGTTTATACTGTATGAACAAGCAATGTTTATCTGCTAAGAATGGAAAAGGATGTAAAGTCTTGGCTGTTTGAGAATCAAGAAATACTTGAGATTTTTTTCTTTTTTCCCCTCCAGTTTATTTACGTTTGTATATATTCATGCATACAAAATAAATCATCATATATCATTTACAGAAAAATAATTAACAATTATTCTCAAGTATTACACTAAAGAAAGATTTACAATGTACACTCGTTTTACATTAAAAGAATAATATCGTTTATGCAAACATAAAATTCGAACAATATTAGAATGCCCATCATATTTTGTTTACATATACGAGAATAGTACTCAGCATATCCTCATGAAATTTGCAAAACAAAAAACAACAATAACTTTATAGCAAAGAAAAAATCGAACCTTATAATAAACAAACAAAACAAATAAATAATGAAAGAACTAAATAAATAATAATGCTTGAGATTTTGATTTCTATTATTTCTACAGATTGGTTGGTGGCTTTAATGGTATGGTTTGTTGATGTTTACCACCACCACGACAGTCAGTCAAATGTGCCAAGAGGGTGTTAATAAATAACGGTGTAAGAGTAAGGATAGTGAGGAGATGGAAGGTTTGTAAAGGAGATAAAGGGGAAAAGCTGAATGTGGCAGAAAAATTTAGGTGAAAAGAAAGGGTGTGTAAGGTTAGGTAGAGAAGGGGAGGAGGGGAGGAGATCATGTGGTGGAAGAGGTTGTTGTTACAGTGGAAAGTTGATGATGTTTGAGGAAGAATTGTTTTTGAATACAGTAGGTCCAAAATTGAAGAGAGTGGGGAGAGAAGAGCTCTGGTATAGGAGACAGGTTAAGAAAATATGCTTGATGGATAGGTCGATGTTGCAAGTTAGGCAGGGGAGCCGGATAAGAGATGGGAGTGAGTAAGAGAGGAGTGGCTGAGGCGGATGACAACAATGTCTTCCCTACAGTTGCGACTATGCAGAGGAGTGTTGGTCCCGACTTTGGGTTTGATGGTGTGAAGTTTATTACTGGTTTTGTAATTTCAGGAGTTTTGCCAGGTTTTGTTGATGTAGTTGGAATAGAGAGACGGAGGTCTGAGTGTGGAATAGGAAAAGGAGAGATGTAATTTGACAAGGCTTTGATAGCGGCTCTGTCAGTTCTCTCATTGCCAGGGATGTCAACGTGGCTGGGAATCCAGAAAAAGATAATTTTCTTTCCTAGGGAGGAAAAAAGTGTGGAGTTTGTTGAAGATTTGTAGAATGAGAAGGTTGGGCCACAGGATGTTGAGGAGGTCAGTGAGGACGGATTTAGAGTCAGAGAAGATGACGAAACAGGTGCGAAAAGAGAGTTCTATGAAGTTTAAGGGTAGGAGGATGGCCTTTGCCTCGGCAGAGTAGATGGAGGTGCCGTCGGGTAACCTTGAGGAGAGGGTAAGGCCAGGTCAGGCGGCGGCTGCAGAGGAACCTTCCATGTGGAACCATCGGTGAAGAAGAAGTAGTCATGGAAATGTCTACTGAGTTGGCAGTATTTGGAGTGGAAGAAGGCTGTGTTGTGGAGAGCTTTCGAGAAGGAAAAAAGACCAAGGTAAATCTTGGGGAGGGGGGAGGGGTGAATAGTCCAGGTGGGTGTAGGTGGGTCTGGCAATCAAGAAAATGTTGATATTGGCTTTGGAGAAGTGGGAGTGCATCCGGATCCTGAAGGTGGAGGGATGGTGGGCTTTGATGGCACCCCAAAAACTGGGCTAGAGATGTTTAATATATCAACAGTGCCTCATAGCATAGGAACAGGGGCGCACAGGGGCACGTGCCCCCAATGTTGCAGTGACCTACATGGTGCACCTCAACTAAGTCAATTTTTTACCATTGAACTAGTGTTGTAGCATATATTTGTGCCCCCCCTCCCCTTCCCCCTTTAATGAAGAACATGTTCCTACACCTATGGATAATGTTTAGAACTAGTGGAGCACTGGTAGTGAGGTTGGGAGTTGATAGTAGGGGCCAAGTGATATTATAGTAAGGGGTGGGTATCAGATGCTTGTTATTATAGTTGATTGTGCTGCAGGTTAAGAAAGGTGCAGGGTTATCTAAAAAGAATGGGTTGCTGAAAATTTCTTCAAGCTGCAATTTTTACAATGAATTTACAACTAAAACTGTCTGAATGACAGCATACTAGGCTATTTAAAGCTCAGGGGGAGTGCGCTACTTGAAGAAAGTAGCAGTTACTTATCTCACAACTTCCAGTGAAAGAAATGTTGATAACAAGCTAAGTTTCAGGGAAGTCCACTTACAGTATCTAATTCTTTGTTTTCATTTTTGGTTCTAATGCTATCAGCATCAGGAACCTATGCAGTGGTGTATGGGTGTGTGTAGGCGGGTGTGAAGCTTTGCTTAGAAACACAATATCTCATTGATTCACTTTTGAATAATGCTTATTTATCAAATGATGACATACACCTAATAGGCACTGCAATTACTGTAGCAATAGTTTGATGAATTCCACCTGAAAGTCATCTACCCCTCCCATGCCATCCATTTGTTCCTCCCTGATAACAACCTTTCATCCTTCCCGATGCCAACCATCCATCCCTCCTTCTGTGATGCCATCCATCCCTCACCAATGCCATCCATCCCTCCCTCTCCCCATCCATTTTTTTTTTTTTCCCTCCATCTGCCCTTGGTGAAGTTTGCCCTATATAAGCGCATCCACCCATTTTTTTCCCTTCAGGAACTGCCCCAAAATGGGAAAAATGACAATATTTTCTTCCATCCTGATGAAGGTTCCCTCCAATCCCCGATTTAATGCCATTTTTCCATCCCTACCTCCCAGATGCCATCCATCTCATCCCCAATGCCTTCCATTACCTCCCAAATGCCATCCATCCTTCCCCAATCTATCCCTCCTGATGTCATCATCCCTTCCTGATGCCATCCATCCATCCCTCCCTCCCTGATGCCATCCATCCCTCCATCCCTGATGTCATCCATCCCTCCCTCCCTGATGCCATCAGTCCCTCCCTGATGACATCTGTTCTTCCCCAATGCTATCCATCCTTCCCTCCCTAATGGCACTTATTGCCATCCATCCTCCCTCATGCCATTCATCCTTCCCTCCCCAGTGCCATCTCTACCCTCTCCATTGCCATCCATCCATCCCTCTCTGATACCATCTACCCTTCCCATGCTGTTGCAATCCATTCCTCTCCCTGATGCCATCCCTCCCTCCCAATGCCATCCATCCCTCCCAATGACATCCAACCCTCCCAATGACATCCAACCCTCCCAATGACATCCAACCCTCCCTGATGCCATCCCTCCTCCCAATGCCATCCTCCCTCCCCGATGACCATCCATCCCTCCCAATGACATTAATCCCAATGACATCCAACCCTCCCATCCATTCCAAGCCCTTCCCAATGACATCCAACCCTCCCAATGACATCCAACCCTCCCAATGACATCCATCCAACCCCAATGCCATCCACCCTCCCTCCCCGATACCATCCATCCTTCCCCAAAGCCATTAATCCCCAAAGCCATCCTTCCCCAAAGCCATCCATTCCAAAGCAATCCTTCCCCAAAGCCATCCATCCCCAAAGCCATCCATCCTCAAAGCCATCCATCCCCAAAGCCATCCATCCCCAAAGCCATCCATCCCCAAAGCCATCCATCATAAAGCCATCCATCCTCAAAGCCATCCTTCCCCAAAGCCATCCTTCCCCAAGCCATCCATCCCCAGGGCCATCCATCCCCAAGGCCATCCATCCCCAAAGCCATCCTTCCCCAAAGCTATCCTTTCCCAAGCCATCCATCCCCAAGGCCATCCATCCCCAAAGCCATCCTTCCCCAAAGCCATCCATCCCCAAAGCCATCCTTCCCCAAAGCCATCCATCCCCAAAGCCATCCTTCCCCAAAGCCATCCTTCCCTAAAGCCATCCATCCCCAAAGCCATCCTTCCCCAAAGACATCCTTCCCCAAAGACATCCTTCCCCAAAGCCATCCTTCCCCAAAGCCATCCTTCCCCAAAACCATCCTTCCCCAAAGCCATCCTTCCCCAAAGTCCATCCATCCCCAAATCCATCCATCCCCAAGGCCATCCTTCCCTCCCGTCCTGATGCTATCCTTCCCACCCTCCCGATGCCATCAATCCATTATCCTCCCCTGTTGATACCATCTATCCCCTCCTCCCTAATGCCATCCATCCCTCTCCTCCCCAATGCCATTCATCCATTCCTTCTGGAAGCCATCCATCCCTCCCCTCCCCAGAGCTCTCCCTCCATCCTCCCCATTGCCATCCATCCCTCCCTACCCAATGCCATTCATCCATCATCCTCCCCCTCTGATGTCATCTATCTCTCCCTCCCTGATGCCATCTATTCCTCCCTCCCTAATGCCATCTATTCCTCCCTCCCTGATGCCATCTATTCCTCCCTCCCCGATGCCATTCCTCCCATATGTAATTACCATCTTATATGTCGTTCTTTAAGATCCTTATATTCAAGTTCTAAATTTCAAGTGCCAATTTTAACAGTGCAATGAACACTTCTGAAATTAGTCAAAGAAGCACATCTCATTGTTAAATTAATGCAAAAAATTCCTGATTAAATAACTGGCCACCTGTAGTACATTGGTAGAAGTTATTTGTGTACCTGGAAGAATGAAAGGAGTAATCAATGGTGGTCTATGTCCCTTTTCAAATGTAAATTGCATACTATGTTTGTTTGTTTGTTTGTTTGTGCTCATTCATAAATAAAAGTCAGTTCATATAACAACTCTATGCAAATTAGCAGCAACTTAAAAATTAAGGCGGAGTCTAATAATTTCCACTAAAAAATCTTTAAAACAATATTTCAGATATTTTCAAACTTTTCAGTTCTTTTCAAGCCTAATCATTGGTTATTTTGGTTACCATCTATGACACTGCAAATTCTAATTTAGACATTATGCATATTCTATATAATTATTTTAATAAAGTACATTTTTAAGGGATGACAAGCTTTTTATAGACCTTGCTCCCCCAAAACTTTAACCAATGCCAAGGCGGACGCAGATGTCAACTTGAGTAGAATAGCTCCTACTATTCTTGGAATAGTCTAGCTAAAAAGGGAGAATGTTTCTTCTAGATCTGAGGTAATTTCATCATCAAAATCATGCAGATCATTCGTAACTTAGACCCCAATTAAAAGCTCCACTCTTCTTAGATGATGTATAAAATGTTATTTCCATGGAATTTATTGGAAGCTATGCATATTTCTTCCTTGCAACAATGGTAGTGGGGAAGGAGGAGGGGATACTTTAAACAACTGTGAGGTGAACAAGACAAAAAGAAAAGGACTGAAGCCTGCCCATACGCAAAAGATAGCAGGTGGCAGAGGTATTGTTAGATGTTATAATGGTGTTCTTACACTGGTCCGAAGACCCAATAGTCCAAATTTGGTTATATAGTCTAAAATAAAGGCCCAAATAATCTGAAGGTTCAATAGTCCAAAAGAAAAGGCCAATAGTCTGATAGCACAAAGGTTCAATAGCCCAAAGGTTCATTAGCCTAAAGGTTCAATAGCCCAAAGGTTCCATAGTCGGAGACCCAATAATCCGAAGGTTAGGGGATGCCTTCGGACTACTGGATTTTTGGACTATTGGGCTTTAGGCAATTAAATCTTCTACCTATTGGGCCTTCAGACTATTGAACCTTCTGACTATTGGACCTTCAGAGTAGTTGGCCTTTTCTTTTAGACTATTGAACCTTTGACTATTGGGCCTTGGACCAGTGGGCTGGCACTCTTATTATAGTAGCTAACCCTCGAAGTCAACTCTCTACAAGGATTAGGCGCAGAGTCCATTTGTTTGTGTATTAATGGTCCTTGACTTCACTTAAAAACAAACAGAAGAATATTGGCATGGCTTTATGTGGGCTATCCAATATCCTTGACAATTTGATATATGTTTTCATCAATTTAAAACTGACCTCCATAATCCATCCACTCATACATTGTCAATTAATTTAGTTTGACAAACCATTACCAAATGCAGAACTCTTTAATTGAATTCTCAGAGAAACTTTTTCAGAATGTGAAGGGAAAAGCAAGCTGGCATGCTTATCTTTCGAGTGCATATGAGGCACTCAAGTTTTAAGATAAGAATAAACCAAAACAAAAAAAGGCTTGCAATGTGCCTCTGGCAATTAGCAGGCTTCTCTTCATTTCTATATAATCACTTTAAAGTCATTAACATAATCATATTTCCTCATATTTAATAAGATCACAGAGCTGTTTATCACTGGCATGAAAGCTAAAAGATGTTGGGAAATGCATTGACCACTGAAGATGTTTCTCTTTAAATTTCAACCACACAGATGCAGCATAAAATGGTACCAATGCGTTCTTACACCACAATGTGGTTATTGGTTTAGAATTAAGTTATATACTTTGAATTTTGCATAACATCTAGTAGGCTTGGGCGGCACCATGAAAATTTAGTACTGGTACTTTCGTTAAGACAATACTATTTATAGTATCGGTTCTTCTTATGATCGTAAAAAAGGTCTAAAAACTATCAGTGTGCTTTGTATATTTGCCATATTATACACTAACATGTAACATTATAACAAAAACATTTTAGACATATGTATACAGTACTAATAAACTGATAAAATTCTAAATGATCGCGGGCATGTTCATATAGTATTGGGGAGGGAAATATTTATTATTACCTCTCATACATGAAGATAGTTATTACTTGGTCATTCATAAACTAACTTTAAACTCACGATGTGTATACATTTGCGCCCTAGGCCCAATGATTTACATGGCATAAAATACCTTCCAAAATACTTTAAAAATACCTCCAGTCAGTATTAATTGGTAAAAATGGAGTTCCATCTTCATAATTTTACAGCAAAATTGCCTCGAAAATGGCTGCAAGGGCTGTGTAGAATCACAAGTTTACGTTTTAAAATTTTAGCGATCAAAAAAACATGCTGAATTTTGCAAGGTCTGAACATGATGTGCACATAAATAGTTGCAAGGCCTTTATAATGCAATGTACAACACAACATTACATGATCATTGTGATGTACAATGTATGTACCAGTCATATAGTTAGAGCAGTGTGTTAGCTGGGCCTTGTAAGGTAAAAACGGGCGTGAAAAATAGTTTCATTGAGAAAAACTTTTTTGTGACGGGTTGCCAGTTTGCAAAATAATAAACTGAATTGCGCAGTACGTAGTTTGCGTAGGCCCAGGTACGGTACGGTCTGCGCTAGTGGCACGTGGGGTATCCCAATTTCTTTTAACGTATATGGATTACTGGTAATAGACTATGTGTGTGTGAGATTGTTAGCAGCTTTGGGAATAATTACGGAGAGTTTTTATCGGTGGTGTTTTAATAAATGGATTAAACACAAGCCTTTTGCAAGGTAAATAATATGTGATTCACATGACTTAGGTATTGAAAGCATGATTTGGGTTAATAGTATTTTAGAGTTGCCAACGGTACTTTTTGGCAGTAAGTAACAAACTTTTTGACTTCCGGTATTCAAGTACTGGTACCTGTACTTATGTGAGTACCGGTATACTGCCCAAGCCTAACATTTAGAAAGTTATGAATCTATTATTATTCCACTAATACCTTCTTCGATATTACTTTTTACTCAGCCATTGCATTTGAAGAGATAACCATTTTATTCTGCTCTTAAGCAAAACATTGACCAAAATTTTGTAGTTGTTCACTTAAAACATTCTTTAGCTATTACAGCTGTCCATTACAGCTATCCATGGCCACTAACAGGTCCCTTTGCCATTTGTCTACCGACCATACCAACAAACTTTGTTTGAAAACATCTTGACTTACCTTGCCTTCCTGGAAGTCATAATCCAGAGAAAATTGAAGTTTGCCGAGCTTTAATTCAGACTTGACTGAGTCTGTGTCTCCTTCATCCTCTGCACCATTGTCTAGTTCTTCTACATCCGGCTGAACCTGTCAAAATTGATCATAATAAATCTGTTTAGCTCTAGCTATGCAGAACAAAAGGAAAGGAAAGGCTAACAATTTGGGAGAGGGCCAGAGGTTGCATGGGGAGGGAGAAGGGGGAAGGTGCAATCGTGTACAGTTTGACAATTTTTGTCATTATACATTATGACAAAACTGTTGAAGACAAATATTAAACCTTTTCATGCTGTATGCTTGCGAGGCATGCCGCTTACTCGTCCCTGCAAGATAACAGCCCATTAGATTCTTAAACCTCATGATGGAGGCTTATGGGGACCAGTAATTTACTCATCTTCTGTATGATAATACCCATTCTCATTGCATTGTTTCACCAATGTTTAAATCAATTTCACACTTCTCTGACCTAAGTACTGAGAGAAGAGGTCACACAGTTTCCATCTTATATGACTGATGATACCATCAGAGATGACCAAAAACAACTAAATATCTTATCCTGGAACTGTGTTGAAAATAAAATGATGACACTTATGTTGGAATGAGTACACTATAAACTGTTTAACAATCATTACTTGAGATAACAAAATGAGTTGTTAGTTAGTTATTAATTAGTTGGTTTAGATGACTGATCAAAATCCAAAATTCACCCACTGATATGACTGGATAAATGTTTTACAAATTAATTGACAATCTTGATGACTGAATGATTAAATGAATGAAAGAACGAAAGAGTGACCAATGAATCGACTGTAGTGACTGACCGTCTGAAACTAAAAGGATTAGTTCATGGGTCAATTAAGTCTATCTTATATGAAAGAGGACTTTCAAAGAAACAAAATAGTGAAGAAAGCATTCAAAACTCTTATGCCGTCAAGGAGAAATCTAAATTTAAAGTTTGGTATCATTTGTGTAGGAACAACTAAAATCAGACTAGCTGTGATGTCATAGCCTCTGATTCCTCGAAAACTTTATGCATTCTATCATATTTTGTCCTGCAATTTTGTGGCTTATAAGCCATGGGATATGTCAAACAAAGAAGTAAAACTGAATCTAGTGAGGGTATTTATATATACCACCTGAAGAAAGTTTGAGGGAAAATAATTTAAATAGTAAAAAAATAAATAAACTTTCTTTATAATACATTAACAAATTGCTAAAAATGTGAGGATGAAGACGCCAACTTTCCATAGTAGACTTACTACACCAGTCATTTCTTCACAGATAAGACAAGAGCTTTAAACTTGAATATCTCATTAATGGTATGTATAAGATTTTTGAATGCTTTCTTCACCATTTTGTTCTCTTGACATTTATTTTCCTTTAAGATAGATATTCTTGACCACTAAACTAACCCTTTAAAAGCCTTGTCCATGGTATGGTACCTTGACCACACCTAATTGAAACAAATTTGATTCTAGAAATATAAGAATCTTCAAACTTTGATTAGCCGTAAGTTTGGAGACTACAGACATGTGCTTTTGTTGTAATTTAAAAGACATCTCTATTATAAAATTATAACTTTCTGATTAATCCCTCCCCATCCATATAGCTTTAAAAAGTAATTACTGTACAGACCCCTAACTTTGCTGTTACACAGCCAGCCCTGCCCCTCCGTGGGTCCGCTTTTCCCACCTGAGGGTCCAACCTGTCCCTGGGGGATCTACCCTGCCTCTCATGAGAACAAAATGTATTTTTTTTTTTTTTAATTTAAAATTTTTTAAGTTAATAAACCTATAAATGAAATACCTTACATGGATACAGAACACAGAATGACAGCATAGTAAGCAATTGTCCTGTTTTGCTAATGACTGGTCCTTATTATTCAGAATAGCTTCATTTTGAGATGTATGATAATAGCTAAAATCCCAAAGCTTCTTCACCCTTAACAGGGCTCCTGGACTCCATGCCAAAAAGACGCAGCGCTTTGCATGAACATCAATGTGCCCCTCAACAAGTCTAGCACCCTGCCCCTTTTTAAATCAAGTTAGGGGTCTGCTGTACAATTTTATTTAGATGTTTATTTAATTTTTTGGTTGAACTCCTAAAGCAAATAAATATACCAATGCCGCACAGAACTATAAAAAGAGGCTAACCAAGTTTAGTCTTACAGTACGGAACTACAACCAAACTTAGTCATATAGTAACGTAAGTACAACCAAGCTTAGTCATATAGTAACTACAATCTAAGCTTAGTCACACACTAACAACACATCACAATAAAATTATATCAAAAAACAGCACTGTAAAATGTTGATCAATCAGTCAATATAAATATTTACTACATCACGCAGCTATACATATAAATAGTATTCAATGTACGTAAATTAAAGCACTGATCTGCTAGTATTCAATGTATGTAAATTAAAGCATTGATTTGCTAGTATTCAATGTGTATAAATTAAAGTACTGATCTGCTAGTATTCAATGTACTGTATGTAAAGTTAAGCACTGATCTGCTATTATTCAATGTATGTAAAGTAAAGCATTGATTTGCTAGTATTTAATGTATGTAAATTAAAGCACTGATCTGCTAGTATTAAATGTATGTAAATTGAATAACGGATCTGCTAGTATTCAATGTATTCTAATTTAAATTGATCTGCTAGTATTCAATGTATGTAAATTAAAGCACTGATCTGCAAGTTCAACCAATCATTTAAATCACACCTCATACTCATTCCAACACTGACATTTGAACACTTGATCAAAGTACTGATAAATCCTATAACAATAACTTTCAAGATGTGAGTAACTTAGTTATTAATTTCCATAAACAAAATCAAATTTAATCCAGCTTGTCATTTCATTTGAATTCCTGAAATTTTGTACAACAAAACAAAACAGCAAATTTTCAAAAAGAAACCATGCAAAAAATGATACCAATTGCCTTCAAGAAACACTTAAGTATAATCTATTCATTTATTTGATATCTGCCACCGGCCATAACATACAAATTCACATTGTGAAGCATATAAGCGAATGTTACATACATTAATTACTAACTTCTTACTTTACTATTTTATGAGATCTTCTCTTCTTTTCATTGCATTTCTAAAGTAATCTGATAAATTATCAGCAAACTTATGCATGTCTAACGTAATCTGATAAATTATCAGCAAACTTATGCATGTCTAATGAAATCTGATAAATTATCAGCAAACTTATGCATGTCTAATGAAATCTGATAAATTATTAGCAAACTTATGCATGTCTAATGAAATCTGATAAATTATTAGCAAACTTATGCATGTTTAATGAAATCTGATAAATTATCAGCAAACTTATGCATGTCTAACGTAATCTGATAAATTATCAGCACATTTATGCATGTCTAATGTAATCTTATAAATTGATAAATTATCAGCAAGCTGATAAATTTATGCATGTCTAACAAGTTTAATAAAATCTGATAAATTATCAGCAAACTTACTATTCTGTAAAATGTAATTATAAAATTATAATTCTGTAAATGTAAGTTATAAGAACAGTTGTGAGCAAGGTCTTGAAGATAATTTTGTCTTAAATCCTTGTAACTAGAGCAAATTGTTAAAAAGTGGTGTTCATTTTCCACACAATTATTTTCACATAAATAACAAATTCTCTTTTCTCGAATTTTTTGCATTCTACCTAACTCATTACACAGTTGGAGACAAAAAAAGAAAATTAGCAATTAGTGACACTTTTTTACAAATTATGGGTATTCAAAATATAAGTATAATAACCAGATGTAAAGAACTTTTTTGTCTCTGCTCCATATAAATTTTAACCATTAAGTTTAATCTAAATGGGGCATACAGTTACTGTAAAACATAGATTCTGAAACTTTCGCTAGCTGAATGTACCTTATATTAAATCTGAAACTTAATTCACCTAGCTGTTTTTCTGCAGGAGATCTACCATTCATTGACAAATTCCTGTTATACACAATCATACAAATAAATTATAAAGCTTTAATTTTTCCTATGAATCTTTATCCTGCAAAACTGATAAATAATTGTTCAGCCTCCATCCTATTATTTCCTGAAAATGCAGACTACTGCACTGTTTACAGACCAAAATATGCAATGTACTAAACGTCACATTTCATCAGTTGCTACGGCGACCAGTTGAGGTTGATGTTTATGAGAGAAAAAGAACTGAAATGACGTCAATGGCCCAGGCTGGCAGTAGATGACACTTACAGCGAAGGTGGAAATGAAGCTCACTGCATACAAGGACATTATTGTGTTATAACATACAAGACAAGTACTAATGCCAAATTTGTATTATGAAACGAGCTCTTGTGATATCAAGCGAACAATTTCCCAAAACAAAGGGACGGCCGCTGATGAGAAAAACTAACTAACTTCTGCATGGCTTGCTACTAACCCTCTACTGAAAGTACTTTTTAACGCAAATGTTTTCTTTTTCTGAGATACTCAAGATCTGAAGTACATGTAAATTTACAAATGTATTCAACGTATGTTTTTTTCGGGGTTTTTTTCACCTCTCTCTCTTATGTGTAAATTTAAATTCCTCACGTGTACTTTACATATTGAGAGACACTAAAACAGGATTAGGACTTGCTATTTTCTATGGTTGGAAAATATTTGTTTGATGAGGACTTAACAGCACCACAACAGTGAGGGTCAAATTGTGCCTGAGAGGTTAGATCATTCCAGAGGTAGGAAGAAAAGAAAATAGAAGGAGTCTGGCTAATAGCCAGGAAGTTGGGATCGAGAGACAAAGTGCACGGGTTCAAACAAAATTAAAAGGAGGTAAATGTAGGTAGTAGAAGGGGTGGAAGAGGACTAAATATGGTTATAGATGAAGGAAGGAGATAATTTTATCCAGAAGGTTTTTCTGGAAGAGCTCAGCCAAAGAGAGGTTGTACAGGGGGCAAGCAAGGAGGATGTGGTGGACTGTGAGGGGGCAATGGCAATTGTTGCAATGGGTGGGAGCCAGTACGGTGAGAGTAAGTGAGGTGGGTGTGATCTATTCTAATAATGTGGATGGTGGGTTTGGTCGGAATGGTGGGCTGGATGTTGTGGAGTTTGTTATCAATTTGGGAGTCCCATGATATTTGCCAGTGGTCACGAACAAGCGAAGCGATAAGCTGTTTGATGTCAGAAAGGGGTTTGGGAAAGGGGTAGGTTGAGGGCAAGCTTAGCGGCTGAATCAGCTCTGTCATTGCCAGGGATGCCAACATGGCTGTTTATCCAGAACAAAAGAATACTTTTCCTGTGGGGGTGGGGGGGGAGAGGAGTTTAAGAGAGGAGGTGGGATGTGGGGTTATCCCACTTAAGATTGAGTAAAGAAGTAAGGACAAACTTAGAATCTGAAATTATGACAAAGTGGCTGAGCGGGGAATACTCAATATAGTTAAGGGCGAGTAGGATGGTCTTGGCCTTGGCTGAGAAGAAGGACGAGTAGTTGGGGAAGCCTGCTACCAAGAATGGTGTCTTGGATGACGGCAAGAGCAGCTGTCTTGTTGCCACCAATATAGATGGAGGTGTAGTTTAAGAGTTAGGTCTTTGATTTGGTTCTGGAGGTTGGATGAAGAGGTTGCAATGAAACTTTGAAAAGGATACAAGAAACAGTACTTCTTACTTACTTTTCTTAAAGGAGCTCTCATCCGATAAATGTCAGAATTTTCCTCAAATGAGGCATGGAGGTATTATTTCAAAATAATACTTCCATGATTAATGGGATCTTTGATAATTTTATCAGAATATTCAGTTTTAGCTCAATATCCCTTTAGGGATTTTGAGCTTATGCGAGGCTAGCCCAAAATCCTGATGTTCGTTCGGATTTCGCTCAGTGCAATCCGAATGAAGTTAGCATATATATTGACTTGGGAAATACCACCGAATATCTCCAATTGAAATAAAACTATGTTTTCATTGGCTGGAGCATTAAAAGAGCATTAGACCGAAAAGCAAGAGCGTATTTTTCCCCAAAAAAATCAAATGCTTATCCAGCACGCAACGGTATAGCCACTTTCTGGTTAATATGAATATTTAATTAACATTTGCCCTCATGTCGTCTGTGGGCTATGCATGCATAAAGTTTATTTATCTTTGGTGGATTATATATCTGCGAAATTCGCAAAAACAAGCTCCCTCAATTTTCAGTCTAGTGTTCCTTTAAAATACCATCTAGCACATATGCTTTCAGAATTGATAGCTCGTTGGGGGTTTAATTTGTGTTTTAAAACTAAAGCTTAAAACTAAAATAGCCTAAATGGGTTAAATACCTAACCCAGGCAATAAATTTTCAGTCAGTACCTTTAAAAATCACCAGTGTTAATAACCAGAAAGCTTGAAGCAACAACTCGATGCAGTAATAGCATCTGGCCTTACGCATGAACATCTTTTGTTTGCGTACAGAAAAGAGTGTCTAGTAACTGATGCATCAAGTCACTTATCTGTGATGAGTTTCTTCAGGGGTCAAGTAAGTCCATCTTATATGAAAGAGAACTTGAACAGAAATTTTTCAAATCTGTTTAGTTATATTTCCCTATAATGATTGCCACTTGAAAGTGTATTTGTGTGATGCTATTATTAATTGTTATTCATTAATTGCGATAATTATTTGTTAAAAAAATGGCTAATATATTAGCAATATGAGGAAAATATGCCATAGTTAAAAGCATGTCTTGTTGCAAGTATGTAAAATCCATATTGAATTTATACATACAGTATTTTTCTGTTAGTACAGTATGTCTGTTTATGATTTTAATTTCCCTCAAAAGGAAACATTGTTATTAAACTGTGCATCAAATTGCTGTTGAGGCTTACTTAAAAAGCAGTTTTCACATATTCAAACGATATTTAAAGCTCCATTACACGGTTGGGCAACTACAGTAGTCTTGGGGCAGGTGGGGATTTTGGCGCTTTGCAGCGATGTCCGAACCGCCGCGGCAACGGAGGGGGGAGGGGAAGGAGGGAACTGCCCTTGCCCTTAAGTAAGGAGAACAGGAGGTGCCCTTTAGAAAGTTGATGGCGGACCGAGCAGGAGGTGCCCTTTTGAAAGTTGATGGCGGACCGAGCAGGAGGTGCCCTTTTGAAAGTTGATGGCGGACCGAGCAGGAGGTGCCCTTTTGAAAGTTGATGGCGGACCGAGCAGGAGGTGCCCTTTTGAAAGTTGATAGCGGACCGAGCAGGAGGTGCCCTTTTGAAAGTTGATGGCAGACCGAGCAGGAGGTGCCCTTTTGAAAGTTGATGGCGGAGCGAGCAGGAGGTGCCCTTTTGAATGTTGATGGCGGACCGAGCAGGAGGTGCCCTTTTGAAAGTTGATGGCGGACCAAACAGGAGGTGCCCTTTTGAAAGTTGATGGCGGACCGGGCAGGAGGTGCCCTTTTGAAAGTTGATGGCGGACCGGGCAGGAGGTGCCCTTTTGAAAGTTGATGGCGGACCGGGCAGGAGGTGCCCTTATGAAAGTTTATGGCGCACCGGGCAGGAGGTGCCATTTTGAAAGTGGATGGCTGACCGAGTAGAAGGTGGCCTTTTTGAAAGTTGATGGCGGACCGGGCTGGAGGCACCCTTTTGAAAGTTGATGGCGGACCGGGCAGAAGGTGCCCTTTTGAAAGTTGATGGGGCACCGAGCAGGAGGTGCTCTTTTGAAAGTTGATGGCAGACCGGGTTGAGGCGCCCTTTTGATCTTATATGATATTATTCCAGATTATTCTTGAAGCCTAAAATCAAATAGAAATCCACTCACTCACACATATTACATAATACATAGAAGTTTCTGCATACAATTAGTATTTATTTGACACACGTAAAGCATGTCATTTTACCAGGGGTCCCTACAGCGAGGGCTGTGGTGGAGGGAGGACATTCCCTCAATAATTTTGTAGGCAGCAATTTTCAAAAGAAGCCTTTTACCTATTCGCCCAATGGGTAATCGCCCGATGGGTAATTGTCAACATTATTCCTGGTTCCCCAATCTCGAACCTATAGGTGGGATTTTCCTACTGAAAGTGTGTGTGTGTGTGTGTGTCGGGGGATTACAAAATCACTCCAAGATACAGCACATCACCATACAAAAGTATCCATTTGGAGAAATAGTGAGGGTGGGGAAAGTGCTGCCTCAAATCCCGCCTATATTCAAACCATATAAGTAGGAACCATGGGGAGAAGGCAAGATTACTCTACTTTTTGAAAACTACAAAAGTGCCCCTTTTAAAAAAATAAAAAGTGCCCCATAATTATTGTCCAAGAAGCGCTCAAACTTTTACTACCCACCAATAAAAACAGGCTTATACCAACCATGGCACCCCAAAATATATGTTGAGCTACTACATCATTGATGTTCTAGTTTCAATGTGTCATAGCTTCATGCTTTGAGACAACAACAATGAAGGTGCCACAGTGGGTAAATCCTTGAATGACAAAACGCTTAGCACGATTTCACTAGAGAGAAGAAGCCTTACAGGACCATTCTCTGGCTGGTCACACACATACGTAACAGAGAATGGCCTTACAGATGTAAAGGAATCGTTAATATTGTAAAAGAGCCCTGTGCAAACTACTGTATAAAAATGAAATGACAAGACAAAAACAGTCTGAACAGATGTACAGCAATCCTTAAAAGGAACAGAAAAACTGTTTTAACTAAAGCAACCTTAAGATGAGGTGCAATCACAGATCCTGATTAAGCTGTACAGATCTATGCCAAACAAGCATTAAGGCTTTAAAGAAAGAAGCTATTTATAATAAAAATTAAAATCATTCAGCACAAACTTTGAGATTAAATACAAGCTTAAGCAAAAAATGTAAACATTTTGAAACCTTTATTTCTAATTTTTTTAAGGAGTGCAAAAGTAAAAGATGCAATGAATTATTTATGATACCAAAAACCAACAGATACATGTATAGCAGACTAAACACATATACAGTAGGAGCAAAACCTTCAGGCAGTAACACAAGGTACATTAGAAACAGCAAATCTAATATTCGGAAAGTATCGATGCAACTTCCACCAAAAACTACCCAATCACATACTGCCCTTGCGCCAATATTGCAATAAGAAAATTATCTGCCTGGTCTGTTTATGTTTTATATTGTATAGTGTACAGTTCTTTTGAGAGTCACATCTTGAACCATCCTTAAAAAATCAGCATGAAAAAACCTAATGTTTGTCCCCCCCCCCCCTTCCCCCCTTCCCAAAAATGTTTTTGGCCTACCTACCAACTCACTTTGTCAGAACAAGATGAGTTACTCCAAACAAACCATCAATATTTGTACCTCTCTTTACAGAATGTCTTTTTTGCATGATACATCAGTACAATTCCAAACACACTGTCATAAGCACAGGAACATGAATGAAGCATGGTACATGTTTACATAATGTCTAAGACATTCCATACTCTGGTGAAGAAATGCTGATCAATTAATGCAGCATGCTAAACTTAATGACAAATGTTCTATTAAGATGCCTAATTACTCATCTCGTGATACAGATATATCTACTTCTGCTTCATATTTACTTAAAATTGCTACTTTCTACTTTGCCAATGGTATTCTGTAATAGAAGCATGACTCAGCTAAGACTTCAATTTTGTTTGTTTTTAAATCAATATTTGTTAACAGTATCGTCTTACATTAATGTCTTTATTCATATAATACAGTACCGAACAAGGTTACACATTGAATCTGTGAAATTAAGCACAGAAACATGCATGAAAACCATTACAATCTTCACACATGTCATATAACGTTAAAATATAAATCAAACTACACTACAATCTGAACCAAAGCAATCAATCTGATTCACCACGACCGACCAGGCATGAAAGTAATTAAAATTCAAAGTACAGTAGGTCTCCACGCTTCATTTGACACAATACCCTGATTAGAATTATCAAGTTCATGTAGAAATATCAATATCATATTATTACAGTGCTACAATGCAAGAAGATATTATATTTCATTTTTTATATTTTATGACAGTATAGATTAAGGGAATATTTAAAAATATTCATTTTCATATGATATAGGACAATTAAAGAAGCAAATCAGTATAAATTGCATTTCAAAGATTTCACCAAGATTGCAAAGTGACCTTGCAGTAATATGATGTCCTAATTGTAGATCCAAGACAATGTTAATGTATTTTTTTGAAAATTAATTACTTTTTTCTAAATTACATTGTTTATTTAATTATTGAGATGGGTTATAACATGCAATTTACAGGAACATGCCTTGCTGATCTACTCATGTTCCTTACACTCTAAATAAAAAAAATAATAATAATAATTTCCATTTTATAAAAGTAGAATTTTTAAAACTCTGAAACTGAATAATCAAACATGATTTTTCCCACTATTTTTTCTTTCATAGTCCTCTATGATATAGATGAACATAAAAATTCATGGGAATATTTCTTTAAACAAAAAAATTAATATCACCAATTGGTTGTTTGTCATCATACAGATATGGGGGGAATGAACATGATGTTTTTCATAATCTTCATTCAAAACTGTTGGATGCCATCTTGTCATGGATAGTACTATCCAGCTAACAGCAGTCAAACTGCATCATGTCCAGCTCAGCGATACAATGCATTGATATATTGTACTTGCTACAACGATGAACAATTACATAAACTTCAAACATGGTTTGCTTGGTAAAAGAAAAGTGTTCTTCAACTTTAAAACAGAAACAAGTCTTTTGAACATTTTACAGGAATTAAGAATTACAAAAATGTCAACAAACACTCATATATTTTTGTCTCCTCTATTCATTATACTAACATCACACTTTCTAAAACGATTTTACCTCTAGCAAACTACTGTACCATTTCACACTTACTGTCACTTGCCTCAAGCTTGCTATTTCAAACAGCAATAATTTTACCAGAAATAATGTTTAACACTGTAAATAAAAACATGATTTTTATAAATAGAGCCTACAAAGTATAACAAACTATATAAAGCACCACAAAAAACATACACAGCAAAATCAAGATATTTTAAATTGGATGCAAAGTATTATAAGCTGGAACTATGCAATAAAATGTATTTCATAGGTAAAATGATATATTGTAGTTGGTAATTTTAACCCTTCAATATTGTACAAATCTTACTTAAAGAGGCCTTGTGTCATAGAACATTACTTTTCAGCTGACAAGCATCAACCTGCAAAACTATGGTGCCTAACTTCCTGCCTACAGAGCAGCTTTTTACCACTGCATAAGTTAATATAATTAACTGACAAATATTCCACAAAACAGGTTAAGATACTACCCACATGCAATATTCTATATATTTTATTGAAAAATCATGACTGAAGTGCTAAAAAATGCACGATTATGGTGTTCAACCAGAGGGGAAATCCCACATGGTTTTGATGCTAACTTTGGATTAGACGCAATTTTTAATTTTGTTCATCTTATAACTTTAAATGTTGTGTTCTTTTATCTATCATGTTTATTTTATTTATCATACTGGAACATGTAATTTGTGTATATTTTGTTGCTTGTTGAAGTGTTAAGGTTTTTGCCTTAAGCTATAAGCCACAATCACAACAACCGATGAAAAATTGTATTTTGCTCCGCATGACATGAATAATAATGAAGTTAACAACTCAACATTATATGGGATCCTGTATCATCGTTTCTTTTATCAACAGCATCGTAGCAAGTTTGATTTAAATCTGACATGGGTTTGTGGAAATATGGGCATAAACAGAATTTCACAGAAAGTCCTGCCTTCTCATTATCATTTATGACATCAGCACCAAAAGCAATAGGGATCAGCTACAGACCACAACACACCCATATACAAAGAATGGCATAAATCCACAATAATTGTCTTGAGATATCATGTTTACAAGCTTGTAAACATAATTTTACATTAAGCCCCACCTACTAATATTCATTACATCAGCACCAAAAACTTTAGAATCATCTACCAACCAACAACACACCCATATACCAAGTATGACATAAATCCACCTAACTGTTCTTGAGATATCGTGTTTACAAGCTTGTTAATAGAATTTTACATTTAGCCCCGCCTACTAATTAATATTCATGACATCAGCACCAAAATTAATAGGATTATCTACAAATAACAGCACATCCATATACCAAGTACAGACCTCTAGCTAGATTTAAAAAGGGGTAGGGTGCTAGACTTGTTTAGGGGCACATTAATGCGTGCGCGAATCGCTGCGTCTTTTCAGCATGGAGTCCTGGGGCCTTAAGGCTCAATCCCATGGTGAAGAAGCTCTGGGATTTTAGCTATAATCATAACTCAGAATTAAACTATTCTGATTGATAAGGACAATTCATGAGCCAAACAGGACAATTGCTTACTAGGCTATTATTCTGTGTTCTGTATCCACGTTAGGTATTCATCTATGAGGTTAATTAAGTTTATTAAATTAAAGAAATTAAAAAAAATCTATTAAAAAAAAAGGACTTAATTTTATTTTTTCTTATGAAGGGCAGGGCGGACCCCAGGGCGCGCCCACGGAGCGGCAGGGCGGCCCACCTTTGTAAAACAGCAAAGCTATGGGTTTGAAGTATAACATACATCCACCGCACAAACAAAAGGCACAGTTCTTGAAATATCATGTTTACAAACTTGTTAACAGAATTTTACATAAATTTAGCCCTGCCTACTAATTAACATTCATGACATCAGAACCAAAAACAATAGGGATCATCTATAAACCACAACATACCCATATACCATGTATGACATAATCCACCACACCAATCTTGAGATTTTGTGAATCCAAGCTTCTGTCACAGACACACAACATACATACACACACGCATACATACATACACATACATACATACATACATACATACATACGCCGAATGACTACATAGGTTCCTTATGCTACCGCATTGGAACCAAAAAATCATTATAACTACAAAAACTCACTTAAATGTTTAAAATTTGAACAATTTACAATTTGTTTTTAAAGTCTTCTGTTAATATTTTGAGGACAGTAGCTGACTTTGACAGTATGTTGTGCCTCATTTATGAACAGCAAAGTTTACACAATTCTATGAAGATCTTCAATGTACTGTAATACATCACAAATTTTGCATATAACATTCTTGAAACTTTGATCAGCCATAACCTGAATATCATCTCTCTTAAAAAGTGTGCTTTCATTTCTCTTCCAAAAATGATGTCTCACAGTATGTAAGTCCTTTCACCAACTTGATACACAGCCTTAAGGATTACCACATTTGTTCATCTTGAGCCAAGGAAAACAGCAGAAGAAACGGTGCTCTAAAAAAACTCATTTGAGTTACCTTGTACCATTCTCTAATCCATCTTTTTAAATTAATACAAAAAAAAATTCACTCAAAGAAAATTTGTTCTCAATACAGCTTCAGATGATGAATCACAGCAGATTAATATACTAATCAATTATCAATCCCAGTGGAATAAAACCTAAAATAAGAGTGTGTTTAGACAGCTGATTTTTCATTCAATGAGAAACTATTAGATTTGAGGACAAAAGACAATAACAATAAGATTGATTGAGAGAATGAGTGATTAGTCATTAACATCAAAACATTGAAAACTCCAGAAAAGGAGTTAAGATCAGGCCAACAACAATGACAGACAGGCAATCTAAGTAAATCCAAGTGAATCAGAACTAAATAGTTTTTAAAAGAGTAAAACCTAAATAACCTAAATGGTTTTATTTAAACACAGATACAAGGTGGAAGGTTAACTTACTGCTCATGTCTGTAAATATCAAACATATCTCCATGGTATACTGTGAAGTAATACTTATCTCTCCGCGGTATACTGTGAAGTAATACTTATCTCTCCATGGTATACTGTGAAATAATACTTATCTTAATGGGAAAAACTTGCTTTAAAATAAGTTTTCAACAGTTAGAAATCAACTGAGAAATTAAGTTCTATAGAATGTGACTACTACATTTAAACTCCAAGTTACAATCATATACATGTAAGTATTCTAAATGTTAGTCACACCCGATAAAATTGCATATCAAGGAACAAGTAAAAGTAGACTAAAAGAGCGCAGGGCCAAAATCATGATAATCTTATAGGTTCTCTGAAATAATCATCAGTCATTTTGCACAAAACCATACTAACAGTCTCTTTAAAAGTTGATTCCAATGAAAGATCATTTGAGCCGGTGCTTATTTCTGGCTTCCTTGGTGCAATTGACGTCTCTAAGTTAGGAAATAAACCACACCCACCATAGCAACGCAATAACTAGGTGGGGCAAACAAACCTCAAATCTGCAATCATGCATAACCAATGCATTGACAATTAGATGTTCATGCGGCCTGTCGCAAGTTTTGATCCATTTATGGCACTTTTCCGGATCTTTAAGAGTTTTTAGCAAAAGGAATAAACAAAAATCTGTTTGCTAATTGTTTTAAGTAACAGGAAAACTGACTGTTCTGGGTAACGGGAAAGCCCGTAGATGCAATTTTTGCTCACCATCTTGTCCTCACTCAGTCTGTGTGTGCAAATCATTTGTTTTGTGCAGTACATGCATTGACTGCTTGAGCGCCCGCTGCTAGTTAGCTGTAGTACACCAGTACTGTGTAGGATTTTTGCCTCACTTAGTTACGCAGATTTTGTTGCTAGGCAACTTCGTGAGGTGATTGGTTGAAAAAGCTGTCAATTATCTATTTTAGAGCGGTTAACTTAAGTATATGACAGTACTTGACTGTACCTGGACAAGACACCAGTCCATCACAGGTTAATTTCCCAGCAAGCTGGTACTCAATTCACAGCTGAGTTGACTGGAGCAACTGAAAATGAAGTGTCTTGCTCAAGGACACAACTTGGGACACCAGAGTTGGAATCGAATGCAGTACCTCAGACACTCTACCACTGAGCTACCAAGCTTCCCCTTTCACATGAATATTCATGACTCAACCATAACTACTCATCATGCTAATGGTATTTCTGAAGGTTATGACGGTAGCTGTACAGGAATAATTCAATATACTAGGGTGGGTGAACATCCCTCTCTGTACTAAGAAGCACAAGATTTGATTAAAAACTAACTTTAAATTTATTTTAAAGAAAACTTGGCCCCACTTTTTGGCCGAGCGCTCTTAAAACATGATTATCTATACAAGAAGGTTGTTATGTACACATTTAACTCACATTTTTGGATGATGAAAAGGGAGCCCCGATGTCACCAAAGTTGAGGTTTGAGGGATATGAGAGAAAATATGGGCGATGATGAAGAGGACGAAAACATTTCTAGCATAAATACCATTAATGCATACACACATAAGTGTGAAGTAACACCTTGGCTTTACATGCATCTACAGATACAATACCACACTAATCAACTTTTTTCTGAAATAATGAAACCTTTGAGCATATCTTACTCCCCAATATCTGATCATGGAGGTACCACTTTGGTACCTCCATGATCTGATTTTGAAAGGTTGATTCAAGAAAATCTACAACTATGCTACATTCGTTTATCAAAATTCGTTTATTTAATCAAACTGTAAGTTCAAGGGGAAAAGTCTGTGTCTTTATAAACCACTACTGTCTCTGAAAAATGTCGTTCACAGGAAAATTAATGAATAACCCTGTCAGTAAGCATTACCTCCCTCCCTCCCATCTGCCCACTGTGTTCCTTTCTCCCTATCTGCCCTCTCTAAAACTGTTAGTTTTCCTATTTAAAAAAAAAATGTTGTCAGTTTGCATTTTCTTCTTTAAATGCCTCCTTCAAATGGTAAACAATTACAAGATTGATCAAATACTCATCATTATGCATAAGGCATATCATGCACAAATTTAAAAGTGTTTGAATCCCTGCCACCAAGTATTCTACACTCAGGTTTGCACTCATTTAATTTTGCATTATGGGAATTGGAAATCAACAAAAACAGCAACATATGAATGAGAAACAAAAGAATAGAAATGCCGCTTCTATGGGCAATGTAAGCAAAGGAAACAGATCTTCAGTTTAAAAAAACTGTAATTAAACATCTGTGATAAAAAAATATAAGCCCACCCCCTCCAAATTGTTGGTTTTGATCTACATCTACACGTCCTTCATCTGCTCATTTTATATATGCAGAATGTTGCATTGTTCTCCACAATGTCTTCCATCATGCACTACCGAGAGAGGTGATGCATTTCAAGGACTGTATTAGTAAACCAGACCGACACAAAATGAGTTAATATAATCTTGCTTCGTCGAGCAATGCAAACAATGAACTGAGTAATAAATTAGTCTTCTTTGAACAAATTATGCAGGAATCTCTCAAAGACCCGACCAAGATTAATGAAGAAACCACCTGAGCCTAATGAAGGAGTCAAAGTCCTTGGTGCTTTAAATATTGATTTCTGTGCAGATGGCTCATCTCCTTGAGATGCTGTGTATGAAGAAAACGTAGCTTCATGCGCCATTTGGGGAGGAAACGTTGCACATGAGTGTAATTAGTTTGTGATCCTGGTATGATAATATAACATGCTGAAGCCATACCTTAAAAATGTTTGCCTATAAAGCATAGTAAGGAAGGTTTCGAAGGAAAAATAGTGGTGGAACAAAAAAAAAATGTTACGTTTCACTTCAAACAATATACAATACAGTATTTTAAAACTTGTTTCATGAAATACAGACAAAATCTATATCATTCAAAAAAATATTTATAAAATAGTTTGAAATGAGACACATTTTTTACTGAATTAAAATACTAACACTTTTCTTTAAAATCTTTAGACTCAATTTTCCCCTTATTAAACAACCAACTCTACAGACTACTGAACATACAGTAAAGCTGACTGGGAAGGGCCAAATCCCCTACCTCTACTGATTCACAGAGGTCTCCCGATTTCCCCTCTTTTTGTCACCTGTCCTCTCCCCTTTTCCACCCAGTTCCATTTTTATCCCCTGCCTCTTAGACAAAACCACATTTCTGAGCATGATATAACCCTTTCAGCACATGCAGTACACATTTCATACTTATGTATAGAAATAATGTAATTAATTGATAAGGGCAGGAATTGCCTGGCAAAAGAAGAGGTGGGGGGGGGGGGGATATATCCCAAAGTCATTAATCAAAATGACAACTCCCTGATCATACAACTAGTTAAATTCTTTCCGAAAAAATAAAAAAATAAATACAGGAAGAAAGATACATTCCTTTTGCTGACAGGAAACACTGGATCTAAAACTATCAAACATTGGAAATGGCTAACATGTTGCCCTACAATAAGGAAGGATAGACACTTGTAATACTGACGTACCTTTTCCTTGATGCTCTCTCCTAGCATCTGAACGCTCTTAAGGTCTACTGCCCCTTTCAGACCTTTCTTGCCCTCCTTTTTCTTCTTCTTTTTACAGCACCGTTTACAAAAGCAGTAACAGCAACATAAGAACACCAGCAGACCAACGAATGCTATACCGATGATCACAGGCAATGGCACTGGTACAAGAGAAGATGAAGAGATTATTGGAGCTACTGAGGCCTTGATGTCACTTCATACAGCATCATTTAGCTTATACAAATGAACTACATTCAGTCTGACACATTGTAAATTACTAAAGGCGAAGGCCCTCTTACCCCAGAGGCTCCTACAAACTTGTAAGATGCAGGGGCTGTGAATTTTATCGTAACGGCAGAGTAGCTACGCAGGGATTCAGACTCGCTCACATAAGGATTAATATTTTAGATTTGTGCAGGTTTTTAAATTCAATTTTAGTCCGATGTGAAATGGATGGCAAAATAGAGAGATACACAACTTGCACAAATTGGTATATTAGAATCAGGAAATTAGAGTTCTTAAATATTTCTCCTCAAAGCAATTTTGATGAAAATATTATTTGCATCATTTTCATGGTTTGCTATGAAATTTATGAGCAATTTAGCTTATGTTGCCTATCTCATCCATAGATATTCAACAGGGGCAGTGGAGCATTCAGCATATTGGTGTGTGTGTGTGGGGGGGGGGTGTGTGCTAATGAAGTCAGGTGACATGTGATAACAATATTGATGGGGATAATTAGGTTGGGTAACATGATAACATATAAAGCTCACCAGCCCCCCCCCACCCCATTCCCGGCTCTGCTGCCTGTTCAAACATAATGGTATCAAAAGAGGAGCATATATTCCATAACCTTCTGAAAGTAGTGCTCTAGGATAATTTGTTACTAGCCAAGCAATATCAGGGAAGGGGAAGCAGGAAGGGACTTGTGCAACAAACCATAACCTTAACAAATGTTGCACACATATCAAACCTTAAAAATTATTTTCTGCCTCCCACAACATTTAATCATCCCTATCTTGACCTTTGATCTTGCATTCATTACCCACAGGCCACACATGAAATGGCAATCCTAATTTAAGATGCCTGTGAAGAACTCGTGTGCTACAAAAATGAAAATATAATTGTTTTTGATTAGCAAAATCAGATTAAATTAAACTATTTACATTTGATCATACACACATCTCAAATTTGAAATGAAAATACCATTCCAAAAATATGTTGACTGTTGTTAATAATTAGTTATCTCAATGAATTTCAAAATAGCTTCAGATATTCCTCGATTTTGCATCTAAGGAGTAAAGTATAGTTTTTAAACATTTTTTGCAGCAAATGGATTGTTAAGGAATCTATCTTGCAATTTTTAACACTTTCATGAACATGGATAAAAGCGTTTTAAAATAAGATTTCATAATCAACCAAATTTGAGGTTTTTCCTATACATGCATTTTATCACTTATGACCCCTATGGTTGCCATGGCAAGTGTGGCCTACTGTATACACACAAACTTCATTTCAACAGCAAATTAAAATCCCTTCTACATGGACTTTCTTTGTACACATCTTTGTACTCTGTATACATATAGTACCAGTACCGCCATCAATTGGTCGTGGCAAGGTAAAATATCGTGATGCCACGTTAGTCACGGTAGAAAACAGCGTCAAATAGCTGCTATTTTGTTCTAAATTCTATGCCATAGCAGTAGCTAATCAAGATAATTATGCAACTCTATTGTGACACTATCGTGACCAACATGGCAGGCAAATTATATACATAAACAACTGCACAAATCAAGAAATGGGCAACAACTTTGTTGTTTGTGCTTATTGGATTCACAAAGTTTATGAAAATAAGCTTCAAGTTAAAAAGGTAAATAACAACATGGACCATTGTGTATTTCACACGCTATTGATCTAAAGGTTTGAAGTATTGGCATGCAACAAATCTTGCAAAACTCCAATGCCTCGTCATCGGTAATATTAAAGTTATTACTGACATTATGAATTTGGACCTAACCTTTCAGCATTTTTTCATGCCGTCACAATCCCCACGCAACTGTCACGATGAATATTATGCAAATCATTTTTGCATGGCATGTGGTTACCGTGACTTGTCATGCTTATACTTTTGGGGTATGTTTTTTGTCAATTATTTCTAACGTGACTAACGTGACGATACGATATTTCACGTTGCCATGACCAATTTATTGCAGGCGGTACTGTACAACAAGATACAGTGACCAGAAATAACAGTTATAGTTTCTTTTACACTTACATGGAAGTTTGTCGAATTGTTCCATGAGTTTATCTTTTACATCCTGCATCACGTCCTGCTGGGCTTCCACCTTCCGCACCAGGCGTGACAGCAGCAGGTGCTGCATCATCAACTCCTACACTCTTCTCAGCTACCACATTTTCCCCATCTGCTGTTTCTGCCATCAGCCTCCTTGCTAGGTATATGTCAGACCTAAGAATAGGCATGGGGGAAGAGTGATGTCAAAATCCCTCCAGAGACTCTGTAGAAGAAAACACGAAGAAATAATTGGACTTGAGACTCACATGATATTTTTAATTTGCTAAACGACATTTCTTAAAGACAAACCATAAACTGATTTAATTGTTGCATCCCACAGACAAGTATTATGAAAGCCATGCAGCCAAAATTAACAAGAACTTCCAAAAGCACCACAAAAAGAGCAAGACAAACAGATCAAATGCTATATGGCATTTCATGACTCAGGTCGATAGTGCCAGGGAGGTACTGTACCTAAAATCTGAAATAACTGAAGTTTGTAGCAGCATGACCTAAGAACAGGTAAAATGGTCAAATAAATTGAGGAATGCACTAGTAATGTAACCGAAGTACCTTTGAAGGGTGAGTGAGCCCATAAAAGCATGTAAGATAGCTGTTAAAGATATCAGATATTATTCAAGTCTATGGTAGATAAAGGGTCATCCATAAAGTACATCACCAACTCAGGGAGGGTATGTTTAAGCAGAAGCATACGGGGTGGGTACGTACAGGGGAGATGCGTGCAGTAACTGTGTATACATACGCAATAAGGACTGCCTGAGTAACAACTTGTACAGATAATGATCTTAATATAGACAATCTGCATTCTTACATGCATTAAATGTTCACAATTGTTTTGTTTTTTTCTTTTTAATACCTGTCTTAGTTTTTTTCTTCAATCTTCAACTTTCCAGGACGATGGACATGTTTTAAGATATGTTTTTTACTTTAAACTCAACTGCACACATGTGAGTAGGGTATTGAATGTTGATATCTACCAAAACATTCCAGTAATGAAGCATGGGGGATACAATGATTTAATGCGCACATACTTAATTGTTGGACCATAAGAACATTACTATTTAAGGTGTTTAATAAATCAGTGAAAACTTTTTTTTGCAATCAAATTAGAATGTTTGTAATTCTGTATTGCATCTACTGTACAAAATACGAGCCATGTTTCAACACAATTTGATCAGTTGATAACAAAAATAAAAGTCCTACAATTTTTTACTTCCAAGATATCATATAATTTATGTTCTTGGTGAAATTTACGATGTTCATAAAATTGTCAATATTGACTTGATTTACAGGTGATTTCTACTCTTTCATGATTTTACCAATGTTTGTAACAATGTATGGGAAACCTTATGCTACCATATGCAGATTGACCCCTAAGTTTAATATCAATATCATTGAAATGAATAATAGTGCTGTCTTATAGTCTGAACAGGGAGTTGACATGTAGATGACAACTCCATGGTCTGGATCACTGTGCACACTTATCAGCCAAAAGGGTTATTTGCAACAACAAAAAGTGCAAATACAAATATTAGGCAAATATAGATGTGTACTCTGATATGTATTGCATGCACAGAACTACTGTAGGGCTTATACTACTGTACATACAAAAATTTGATATCGTGTACATCATGTGGAGAAAGTTTACCAAAATACAATTAAGTTTTGAACAGCCATACAGCGACATTATGTTATCTTAATACAACATTTGAATACTGTATTACTGACTTGTATAGAGCTCGAGCAATTATAAAAATCTCTACCAAAAACCTCTCTATTGTGTCCTTCCTTACTACACAAAAAGTGTCCTTCCTTACTACACAAAAAGTGAGCCTACACACTTGCAAAATCAATTCAAAACAATTATTGTGTACATGTATGATACATCTTTCGTCGCACCCACGATTAAAACTAGTATAGTATTGTTTTGCTATTATCCTACCTTCAAAAACCTGTTTTAGCCTTTTCACACTGAGTCGAGCAAAATCTATTCCAACTCTCTGATCACATCAACCCAACCAAGACTACTTCCAGCCCTTGATAAATGAGATCCTATGTACAAGTGCATTTAGGTTACTCTAGCAATACAACCCAATGCTGTGTATGTAATATGAGCAGAATAACTGCAGGAGATTCATTGATTTCTTCAATGTATTTTGAGTAAGTTGCTACATAATGAACACGCAGAGGCAGGGGCAGTCAAGAGAGGCTACAGCAAGAAAATCAATACAAAATAATGATGGAAACATTTTAATGCAGTACGTGGTCTGAGAAGACTATGGGGATATTAGTGATGAATACTTTACAACATCATATCAAACACACAGTAGGCATGAATAAAGAAATCACAACTGTCTTTTTTCTCCTCATGATGGAAATTTAACTGAGGAGGAAAACAATGCAAATTCCTGTAAAATCGATATGTACTTTAGGGATATCTCCACTATTATGACCGCACAATTTGGATCAAAGATATATATGATGATGGATACTGCTAAAGCTATCATGAAATTACTGTAAGTAAGATGCAAAGAGCATTGAGGTTCTATTGCCCAAATTTAAATCAAGTACAAAATTGTGTCTCCCAGCTATTTAAAGGGTAAATTTAACTGTATGGATGTTAATCTTATATGACAGAGGACAATAAAAAGAACAAAGATAGTAAATCATATTCAATAATGAAATGTTTAAGGTATGTTTTTTGTCACATTTGTGTAGAAATGATGCACTTGTCAATTGTGTGACTCACCCCTACACGCCCGGACAAGGTGAGTCATTGCACCAAAGTGGGTGGACAAAACATGTACATTGACGCACCCCTCAGTCACTTAGGTGACTGACATTTTTCTTTTTAAATGACTTACCCGAAATCAATCACCTCTGTACAAAGTCAATGGGTTTGAAGTAAATTGACCCATCCCAAAATCACTCTGGTGACTGACAATTTGGAACAATGACGCACATGTGAGTTACTATTTCATATGTCAATGACTCACCTTTTACTGACATTGAGGGGATAGTAGGGGTGAGTCATACAATACAACTGACAAGTGCATAAGTCTTTCTTCAATTTATTGTAATATATTGTGAGTGATTGTGACTAAAAACTATACGGTATTTCAATCACTGTCGATAAATGATAAGAAGAAAAGAACAATGCTATTTCATTAACTGTCAATGAATGATACGAAAAAAGCTCATTGGTCCTCATTGAAAGTTCTCAAATATGATCATGGTTTGATTAGTGGGGAAAACCACTTAGTTTGCAATTCTTCCCCCCATAATTATCCCTCCATCATAATCCCAACCACCAACTACCAACAATGTCCCCTGGTCACGAAAAAACGCCAGCCTAATGCACTTGTCAATTGTGGGACTCGCCCCTACACCCTCGGACAAGGTAAGTCATTGCACCAAAGTGGGTGGACAAAACATGTACATTAATTGATGCACCCCTTAGTAACTTAGGTGACTGACATTTTTTGTAAAATGACTTATCTCAAATCAATCACCTCTGTACAAAGTCAATAAGTCTGAAGTAAATTGACCCACTCCAGAGTCACTCTGGTGACTGACAATTTGGTACAATGACCACGTTTGAGTCACTATTTCATATGTCAATGACTCACCTTTGACTGACACTGTCATGGGTAGTAGGGCTGAGTCATAAAACTGACAAGTGCATTATAGCTACAAAGCTTCCAGATTGATTTTCATCTAACATCAAAGAATCAATGGTTAACAGATAAAGTTTTCAAACTTAATTCTTCTCTTGGTGGGATATCACATTTCTATACAGTTAGTTGGACCTCAGCCAAACCTGAACTTCAGTTTCAACAAATTTAGCAATGTAGTAGGAAAGAAAATTGATGCCTCAGTTAAAAGCTTAACATGCACAATGAGGTCTTGAGGAAAAATCAAACAAGAAGTGCTTCAGTAACTTCTTTTCAATTAAAATTGTTTTTTGGTAAATAAGAGTTTCAATTTCAGTGCCATGTCAAACAATACTTTGCATTGTAGAAAAATATGGTCCCAATTGCACATGGTATACTGTATGTGGTCTACAAAGAGAGCTATTTGTAGAGCTGCATTTTACTTGCAGCCCAAAACAGACAACTTTCCAATATTCCAGTATGCATCATAAACAACTACAACTCTTTTCTGATGAAAATTAAGTTTTGTCTCCTGAACTGAGCAACTGAAGTGACTTGGCAACTTGAAAGTCATGGTTAACACAAAATAGCTAGTCTCCACCCTGCCCCTTTTCACTATAAGCACTCTACACTTACTCACAAATTCATACTTTTGAGAAATATTTTGCCTTCTTTTCATGCTGATTACAGTTCCCCCAATATAAAAAGATGCAGCAGCAGCAGCAGTAATAATAATAATAATAATAATAGTATAAAATGACAATTTCTGAACACCCGTGCAATGCATCACCATTAGTGTTTACACAGGTGCCTTGCCCGAAATATCAAGGTACCCGACAGATTGTGTTGCAGCCTGGTGTCGCAAATACAACCTGGGTATGGATTTTCAAAATATTACCAATTACAGACTGTTTCTGTTTCAGATTTGTATGCTAAAAGAATAAATCTCAACTTACAAGAATTTTAAAGTGTTTGTTTCCTTTCTATTCCAACACAATACAATAAAACAATCACAAAATATTGTCACAGATCTCAGAAATTATGTTAAACGAGCAATGTGGCTAGTATTGAGGAACGCTAGTAGTACTACATGTACTAGTAGCGCAAAACTTTAACTCTCTAAACTTTGCTGTAAAAAAAAAAAAGATATACAAACCAGCGCGCAACAAGCAGTGTATGTAGCATGCTGCAGAAAAAGTATATTGCGGTTGTAGATTACCAAACTGTTTTGAAAGCGTGTCTGCTACTTGCAGAAAAAAAATGTAACACCTATTATGAACCAATCACAAGTTGTGTTCAAATGAAATTGTTACGTGCTACTGAGCGTGCACATAACGGAACAGTGGAATCGTAAATTATTCCAGAAAACACCCATCCCGTGAAATTTTTATATAGTGAGTATATAATTATTGTACGGTATTTTATGAAAACAGGTCAAGGGAACAAACATTTGTATTTTATTTCTTTATTCACAAAAAACGAAAAAACGTTTGAAAAAACAAGAAATATCACAAGATTTTACAAGGCACACTCTTAGATTTTAACACATACTACTTCCGCGAAAAATATTGAAAAGGCCTTGCTGGCATGTCGGATATCCGGCCAAAAATGCAGGTCGGGTACCCGGTCCGATTTTTAGACCCGGCACAAACACTTATCACGATTATTCTACAAAATCTCCATTCATGTCTTTGTGCAAATCATTCAGTAAGTCCTATTATAAACAAACAGACAAAGAACATTGCAATCACTAGACTGAAATGTCAAGTACCCACACATAGCAAATGTGCCGGCAGTCTCATTGAATGTCAATACCGCATTACCCTGATATAACGTAATATGAAATTGATTGAAAGCAGGTATAGACTGTGTAAGTGGAATATATCTCAGGTAAGTTTTTTTTTGCTCCAAACGGCTGTGAATGTTTTATCAGCTGCATCTCATTCAGGTTCTTTTTCCTGTGCTTTGGCTCTAGTGCTGCTTAAATACCATCACTATACTACACACGAGCAATGGTTTTAATCAGGGAGTTTAATGAGATGACACTTCTTAACCAGCTGTTGCATTGTTTTCCCAATGACAAAATTCCTAAAAATACTGTACCTTGTTTAATTTGAGGAAAGTATGAGGGAAAGTAAACATGTGCAGTGAAAAGCAATTGGACAATTATTTAAAACAAGGGTCTTTCTTGTTTAAAAGGAAACCAATGAAACTTAACCAATCAACTCACATCGCTCGGTAAAGAACTAAATGTAATATTTAAGCAAGCATAGATCCATTCATAATAAAACATTTCATTTTATTTCATTTATTTGTTTTTTCACAACCAAACTACATATAATTACAGAGGAGTTTTATTTACAATTATATTAAGAAATTTACAAAATATGTATATACAGAAGAATATATATGGTTGTGAAAGGAAGTGTTGTATAAAAACTCTGGTGAGCTTGACTGAGTACAACACTCCCAAATTACAAAACAAAAATGATAACAAATTGGTAGTACAAAGCGCACCCACCCTACACACCAATACATACAATCGAAGCCACATGTCCCCATCCATCCCCACCCGATCCCAGGTAAAGTAATGATGTACTGGAAGTAAGGATGTATTTAACAGTAAAAGGGAATGATTAAATTAACTCAATAGTTCATGATGCATTTATGTTTATGGGTTTTTCTAAAACAGACTAGAGATTTGCAGCTTTGTAAATCAATTGAGAGGAAATTTCAGGTATTAATTGCACGGTTGCACTAGTTAAATCTTATGTTGGTGCGACAGGGAACACAATGGATGTTATTTGATTGACGGGTATTGTAGTTGTGAGTGTCTTTGTTTGTCCTAAACATCTTTATAAAAGTTGGCAGAAGATTATTGTTAGTAGCCCGGTAAGCAATGGTGGCAAGATTAATGTTAATGAGATCTGGTAGTTTAAGGAGGTTAAGAGACAAAAATCAATTACAAGTACTGTCACGATAATAAGCATTGGTGATATGTCGGATGGCTCGTTTTTGTAAGATAACTAATTTATTTAAGAATGATTTAGCAGCACTCGACCAAACACTGCAACAATAAGATTAACGAGGTAAAATAAGTGTTTGATACAAGGACCTTAAAATCGTTTGTGAAATGAAATGTTTCAATTTTGACAAGATACCAACACCTCTCAAAATCTTGTTGGAAATTGAATGAATATGATCGGACCAAGACAGATTTGAATCAATATAGACCCCTAAGAATTTTGTGGTACCTACTTTACTAATTTTAATGCTATTTAAATGGATAGTGACATCCCAATTTTTCTTAAGTGGTCCAAATACTACATAATTAGTTTTACTAATGTTAAGATACAACTTGTTTGCAGAGAACCAATCATAAAATTTGGATAAATCATTACAAACATTATTTTTTAACTCATGTGTGTCACTACCCTGATAAATAATATTAGTGTCATCTGCAAATAAAATCAGTGATGACTCTGTAGACACATTGCTAATATCATTGGTATATATAATAAAAAGAAGTGGACCTAATCTAATATCGAGCCTTGTGGAACTCCACATTTAACATTATAAATATCAAAGCTACAATTATTATAATATATGAACTAATGCCTATTACAAAAATAAGTACGAAACTTCTCAAGTGTATTACCTCATATGCCATAGAATGATAAGTTATTAAAAAGGATCCGATAATCAATATATCGAAGGCCTTTAAAAGATCTAAAAAGACCGCAACTGCTGAATCCTTCTTAACAAGAGCTTTGTATAATTTATTAGTGGCAGAGATAAGTGCTAATTCCGTAGAATGACCAGGCCTAAAACCGTGTCGATCCTCAAATATTTTATTGTGCTTATAAAGAAAACCTATTATACGATTAAACATCAATCTTTCTATTATTTTAGACAAACATGGTAAAACAGATATAGGGCGATAATTTTCATAAACATCGGGTTCATCCTTCTTAAAAATGGGAATTACTTTTACAACCTTAATTAAGTTTGTTAGGAAATACACCTGTGGTGAATGATAGATTAATAATGTGAGTTAAAGGTATAACAATAATATGAGTGACTAATCTTATCATACCGGGCTTTAAGTTGTCAGATCCAGCAGATTTATTGGGCTAAAGACATGAATTGGCTACCTTGAGTACTTCTTCCTCGACAACAGGATAAAGGAACAGAGAACTTGTAATATACTTGGTTGGGTCTAAGTTCTTGTTAAATGAGTTATTACTGTCGATCTCGCTTGCAAGAGTAGGACCTATGTTAACAAAGAAGTTATTAAAGTTATTTGCTATAGTTTTGGGATCAGTGATTGAGCTAGTACCATTTTTGAACACAGTATTAACACTTCTATTTGCTGTGTTCTTATTTAAAAGACTATTAATAATACTCCAGGTGCTCTTTGCATCATTTTCAAAGCTATCAAAATTTTCATGAAAACATTTCTTTTTTGATAAGCGTATAACATAATTTAATATTTTTTGGTAAATAGTGAAATTGGTTTTGCTTACATTTGATAAATTTCATTAAATACACCTTGCACTTCTGTGTCAATTTCCATCACTCTACCCTAAACCTCCTGTTCTCAGCCCTTCATCTCTTAGCCTTAATCCTGTCCATCCTTTCTTCAACTCTTCTCCATCTTTTCCTTGGCCCTTTCTGTCCTTTTCTCCACCCATCCCTCAGCCATGTCCCTCCATTCCTCAGCTTTTCTCTCTCTTCCCTCCTTCTAGCAGTCGCTCTTACCTCCTGCACCAAGCTCTTCTTCTTCCTACTACCCTTTTGCCTTGTTATCCACCCTGCCCTTTATATCTTTTACCCACTATGTCCATTCTCTTCATAAAACTTTATTTTACCCTCATATCCCCCTCTCCCCTGATGAAATGAATGTAATAGAGCCAGTCAAAAGTCCCTGTATATTGGATGTTTCAAGGGGCATGGCTTTTTTGTTGATTCAATGTATCCTTTGTGATTGACTATACCCTTCCAAAGTGAAGTCTGAAATATGCAAGCCCTTTATTGTCAAAATGCACTTGAACATTACCTGACTACATGTGATTTCGTGCAATATTTTTTATAGAACAGTGATGGAATATTGAGTAGATTTTTTTAATTAAAAGAAACCACATCTGCCCTCGTGGAAAATAGGAAGTGTCTTCATTGCATGATGAATAATTGAAATGTATACATGCTACACTGTACGTGCAGTAAGTGGCAAACAGCCAAGAAAAACATTATCAGTTTTACAGAGTATCATTTATCACATAAGAGACAGGTGACCTTTGTGCTCAACGTAATGAATATTCAATACGAACTTCAACGAATCAGTGTAAACATCACACCATAACACTCTAGTTTTGGACAAACATTTCACACAGGATACTTTGGCTAAATCTGTAAATGACGACTTTTAAACTCCCGGCTTTAATTCGAACTCCAGTACTTATTTTCCGACAGATCAAAGTTTGGAACATTCAAAATTTGATTTTTAATGTATACATTTTGGCAGAGAACTAAATAGTGATCATTCAGACATACAGTAGCCTGAGCAGTATTTAGCAAATATTCCATGCATTTTAACTAGTGCTGTCATGGTATGATGATTATCGTGATATCGCTATATCTATTCTCATTTCCAACAACATGAAATATGCCTCTCACGACATATCGCGATACCAAAAACTAATTCTCAACTAAGAAATTTTCGCGCAACTAGGCTAGGCTACTTCGTTGTGTAGAATCTCAAGTTTACTTTTTAAATTTCCGCAATCAAAAAAACATGCTGAATTCTGCAAGGTCTGAACATGATGTGCACATGAATGGTTGCAAGGCTTTTATAATGCAATGTACAACACAACATTACATGACCATTGTGATGTACACTGTATGTACCAGTCATATGATTAGAGCAGTGTGTTAGCTGGGCCTTGTACAGTAAAAAATGGGCGTGAAAAATAGTTTCATTGAGAAGAACTTTTTAGTGACGGGTTGCCAGATTGCAAAATAATGGACTGACTTGCGCAGTACGTAATTTGCGTAGGCCCAGGTACGGTACGGTCTGCCCTAGTGGCAGGTGGGGAATCCCAATTTCTTTTAACGTATATGGATTACTGGTAATAGATTGATTATGAGTGTGTGAGATTGTTAGCAGCTTTGGGAATAAATACAGAGGGTTTTTATCAGTAGCGTTTTGATAAATGGATTAAATACAAGCCTTTTGCGAGGATAATATAACGTAATTTTACATGACTTAGATATTGAAAACGCATGATTTGGGTTATTATCATTTCAGAATTGCCAACGGTACTTTTCGGCAATACCGGTAGTAGTAACAAACTTTTTGACTTCCAGTATTCGTGTGTACTTGTTTCAAATGCCTAAAATAGATTTCTGAGGAATAATTTTTACCAAGGAGATGTTATTGAAAAAAAAGTCTTCCTGTTTTTTACCGACAAATAAATTTAATTCCAGTCTTGAAAATCATGGCTGGCACTGGCTGTGCTAAAAAAGTGTAATTATTCCAAGAAAGAAATACTCTTTAAACTTACTACTTATATGATGCTATTAAATGTTAGAAGCAATGAGTGACAATTATTAGCCATTGTGGTCAACTTGGTCAAAGGCCTTGCAAAAATAAATCAAGTCAAGTTGGACAAACAAAGAATATCAACACCATAAAACTTCTAATTGGCTTTTTTGTTTTAATCTTCAAAACAATTTAGAAAGCAATTTTAAGCAAAAATTCATGAGCTAGTCAGAAACAAAACAACAAAGTATATTTGATGATATAAATATTTGTGTGAAGATATTTGTATTCCTGAGATGTTTCATATCGATTTATATTAAAACCCCACCCCCCCTGTAGCCAAGGGGTTCATACAAACGAACCCCTATTGTTAAAAAGTGCCGTTTTGAAATCTAACGTATAATAGGCACCCAAAATTTCAAGGTTTGTTACCCTTTTATATGAAAAACGAACCCCATTTTAAATTCCTGAACCCCATCTTTTAAGAAAGTGCTTTTTAGAAATCTAAAAAACCCAAGAATTTCAGGATTTTTTCCTTTTATACAAAAATGAAATCCCCTCCCCAACCCCATTCAAAATCCTGGCTAAGGGCCTGTTGAATTTGGATAGTTAAAGAAACAAGTTGGGAAAAACCATGTTCGTACCTTATTCCAAAGATTTCCACCATAAGTGACTAGTCGCTAGGTGCACTTTCCAAAAAAACTGTTATGCATTTTTGTGAAAATTTTTCTTGATTATAGGTAACATTCATTGTCCAACTTTTAAACTGGGGTATACAACGAGCAATTACAAGAACATGCCTTGTCAATACATACTCATGTACCTACTATTTTAAAAAAGACCAAAATTAAAACTGACTTTAATAGAAATAAATAAATACTGTCTTTGAAGTGTAATATTACATAACTCTCTATACCATTCTTCAATGAGCATTCAAATGAGACCCTTTTTTGTTAAAGGTTCATGGACAGGTAGGTAGCGATTTTGCCAGAAATATGTTCCATTTAATATTCTGAACATTTCATTAAAGGTATATGGACAGGTAGCGATTTTGCCAAAAATATGTTCCTCTTAATATTCTGGACATTTCATTAAAGGTATATGGACAGGTAGCAATTTTGCCATGAATATGTTCCTTTTAATATTCTAAACATTTCATTAAAGGTATATGGACAGATAGCGATTTTGCCATAAATATGTTCCTTTTAATATTCTAAACATTTCATTAAAGGTATATGGACAGGTAGCGATTTTGCCATAAATTTGTTCCTTTTATTATTTTTAGCATTTCATTAAAGGTATATGGACAGGTAGCTTTGATTTTGCCATAAATTTGTTCCTTTTATTATTTTTAGCATTTCATTTAAGGTATATGGACAGGTAGTGATTTTGCCATAAATTTGTTCCTTTTATTATTTTGATTATTTCATTAAACATACATTTACCAAAAATTTCCACTTGTATTTAAGATATTCGCAAAAAATAAAAAATTAAGCCCCAAGAAACGACTGGACCTTCACTATTAAAAAAGGGCATGTGATATAAGAATGAGCACACAGCGAGGCAATGCATAATTTCCACAGCGTCACTGTGTCACATTGATCTAGGCTACTTCAAAACATCAGTTTCATTGAATCAGACATCAGAATATCGCTTAGCGATATGCTAACTAATAATAATAATAATAATAAATGTTACTTAAATACGCCATTCACTAAAGTACCATGGCGCTTACAAAGTAAAAACAAAATGAAAAATATCAAAATAAGTGGGTCTTTAAAAGTTTTTTAAATACTAAGGTGGACGGAGAAGTTCTCATGTGGGTGGGTAAAGTGTTCCAGGATCTGGAACCAAGTATTTCAAATCTTTTGTTCCCTATGGCAGAATTGAATATGGGTATGTGAAGTCGAGTGGAGCCATTACTCGATCTGAGTTCACATGTGGGTTTCCTTATCTTGATCATATCCTTTAAATACCAAGGCGCCTTACCATTCAGGATTTTGTAGATAAAGAGTAGTTTTGTAGGTGACCTGTTTTAATATTGGTAGCCAGTGTAGCTTGCTGATCAATGGACCTGGATCAGTTTGTCTACCAACACCGAATATCACACGCGCTGCTCTTTCTAGAGACACTGCAATCTTGTCAAGTCTCTACGAGACATAACAGTAAAGAGTGAGTTGCAGTAGTCCAACCTAAATGTGATTAAAGCACGAACTAGGTGGTGACATGTATTTGTGTCGATAAATTTTCAAATACGCCAGAGGTTTCTGATGTGGTAAATTATTGACCAACGAGAGCGTCAACATGGCTGGATAAGCGAAAGAACTGAAAGTGACACCAAGGTTCTGGATTGATTTGGATGGTTTGATACTGCTCGACCCAACAGTGATCTCCAACTCAGGTAGTATTTTAAGAAGATGAGGTGAACCAGTTATACAAAATTCAGTTTTAGTATCATTTAATTTCAAATAATTGACTTTCATCCATATCCTCATTTCAGCAATGCAGAAGGATAACTATGTCATAGCATTATCTACAGCGCTGGTATTGCGAGGGTTGCAGGAGACGTATATTTGTGAATCGTCAGCATACATATGATAACTCACTCCATGTTGTTAGGAGGCTACTGCAAATAGGCAATTTTCGCAGCTGTTTGCGCGCATAAACTGCAGTGTAGTATCGGACTTCTAAACCATTTTAATGAAGGGATTGATTTAAGTAGTTAAAGTTGGTAACCAGTGGAACGCGAGTAGACTTTATATTCAATTTGTTCACAAGCAGGAAGCCCTATTCATCAAACTCAGTCGCTGGAAGCATTTTAAGACAAGCCTGAAAGGTTACCTCTGCTATAGAAATAATCAAAATGTATGCAGCATTATCGTATAAAATGTGGTCGTAGAGCAAATGCGCCTGAATCTTAGATACTGACTATACAATTGAATCTCGCGGGTATATACATATACAAGGTTCTGGGTAACACTGAAAGATTGATTATCTATCGTAAATTAACACAGTTCTTTGTAACTTAAAAACATGATGTTTCAGGTTTAAACTTTTTAACAAATTGTTTAAACCCAACCACTTTGTTAAAAGGTTGAAACCTGAAATCTTTTTTTTAAAGTTTTATAGCACGGTTTTATTTTACTGATAGATACTTAATATATAGATAGATAATATAGATATAAAATATATATATATATATATATATATATATATATATATATATATATATATATATAACATATATATATAATATATATATATATTATAATATATATATATATATATATATATATTATATATATATACATATATATATATATATATATATATATATATATATATGTACAGTATATATATATAACATGCAAAAATCCACCCTCATCCCTCCCTTCAAAAAAAAACCAACAAGCAACCCCCACAGTACTTGCAGATAATGATAGGCAAACCATATCACCATGTTACCATTATTACCATTCTGTTTCTTATAAAGTAATCCCTACAGACCACTCAACTTATCACTTTTATGTCAGATTACACAGACAACTAAAATTCCCAAATTCCATATGGAGATGAATGTTATAAGTGTAAACTGAACAATTATTTCTTTATGTTTTACCCATGTTTTAGCAAACAGCCATACTGAGTTTCAATTGTTTTAAACAGATGGTTGTGCCAAGGAGAATAATTCAACCGTGCATAGATTCTTGGATCTGTGCCTGATTAGAAATGGCAAAATATCTTAAAAGTCAACACAAATACTCTATGCAGCACTGTATGAACAGGAGCTGTTAAGCAAGAGCTCCTTGTATGAGCGTGACATCCATAAACCTTGAAGTGGGCCTCCCTACTGCAAAATTCTTGCAAGTTTTGCCATATATTTCACACCCAAATGAGCAGATGTTTGTGGTATCTCCTGGATAGATGCACATGAGAGGGTTTGCAACCACTTGAAGCATGCAAGGATATGGATATCACATCATTGCTTGTGGGCCACAGTATTAATGACTGACTGGAGAAGCATGCCTTATTGCAGCAGACATGAAGATAGCTCCTTAGGTTAGGCTTGAGTTAACTTCCTGAGTCAAGAGAGCTCTGTATGCAAAAGGACCCTTTATTAAATATAGCGGAAGAAAAATACATGTTTATGATGACTACCTACCTCCATGTACAGTAGTGATAAATAACCAACACGTCAATGATGTAACACTAAACACATTGGTAAAAGGATGTTGAATGTTTTCCCAATTTAAAGTAAATCTTTTATACGTTTACATTTATTAATTTTCATACAGTAGTTTAAATTGGACAGCAGAACGATTCACCAGAACTCTGGGTTTATATTTATGTATTATTAAATCATAACTATGACTAAAAACTACATTATTTTACAATATGCTAGATTTGCTAACATGGCAGCAATCAACAAATCGATCAGAATTCTACTCGCCTGCCGGACAGCAACAGCTTTATTTTTAGTTGCCAGACTATAACAAACCACTGCCCAGGAATACCAGCAGAAATTCTGGTATATATACTAATGTAAGGCTCCGTAAAAAGTAATTGTTTACATTTTGCTCCATCCTAATTTCAAGAAACGTGACGGTACATGCACTAGTTAATCTATTACGTATGTACCAAACAGTTATATGTGTCTTACTGAACATCAAATATTCCTTGAAATTGTAATTATTGTATTTTTCTAATAAACGCCCCGGGCGCTGCATTTGGAAAACAGGGGCGTTTATTAGAGGATAAAGTATGAAGAAAAAAATGTAACTTACAAAAGAACAGCAATTCATTTTAGGCCTATGGTATTAGTTTCTTCAAGCAATTTTTTGTGTTTTTAGCATTATTGTGCATGGATTATTAATAGAATATACTCTTTGCATATTTTCTGCTTGGTTATGTTCGACTTACAGCCTTTTCAAGTCACATTTGGTAAGTTAAACGACGTTACATCCTGAAAGTATGAAAAATAACGGGGGGGGCGTTTATTAGAGGGGGCGTTTATTAGAGGGGGCGTTTATTAGAGAAAATACGTATGTATATTCATTTACATTTCACTTGGACGGATTTAAATGAATCACCCACCGAACTGTGTTTCTGCCCTTCCTTAATGACTGTATGCTATATGTGTGTACGGGTACTGTTACATTACTAGACAACGTGATGTACAACGTTGTAACATAGTTTGGTTTTGACAAAACTTCCAGAAAGTTAGCTGAAACAAGTGACTTGTGATTGACTTAATGGCTTGTAGTTATAAGTTCAGTTACGTTAGTGCTACTTTACATGGCACAGTATGATCAGACCAGGCCTTTCGCTCAAGGGAGTGAAATCCCTGTATGTCATACATGTGTACGACATGTAAAAGCATCGCAGTACTGCCGCTTTCTTTACATCAAAGATTACTCAAACCGTTCTGGATTATCTCAGTCGTAAGTCATATTATGACTATTTTTACAATTATTTTTTGAATTTCTAGTAAAGCACAGACCATGTAACATGTTGTATAACATATTTCAAATTTACTTAGGAGCTGTTTTGGGTAGAATAAATGGTTCTTTTAAAATTGAGCTTGCCCAGACAAGTTTTTTGGTTACCCCAGGTATCCGGACAAGCAATTTGTTGAACACTGTACCATGGTCTCCCTTAATCCTACACAATAATAATAATAAACATTCTTTATAGTAGTGCACAATCAACAAACAAGAAAAAACAGGAAATTTAAGCGAAAATAAGTAATAAAGGACAGTATTCTCTTCTACTTCACAGAAAATCAATAATTTTTTGGTACCTGTAACACCCGATAAAACGATGTGTCCCTACCAACAGTTTCAGATTTTTAGCTTAGATTTTTCTTTGTGCAGAAATTACTGTGTGGAAAGTCTTCTGTAGAAAGTTGGTGCCATAATAACAAAAATAATAAAAATAATAATAATGATAATGATAATGATAATTCTAATAATAATTCTAATAATAATAATAATAATAATAATAATAATAATAATAATAATAATAATAATAATAAAAAATAATAATAATAATATTAATAATAATAATTTATTTAACTCTTTTCACTAATGTAAGTTTTTTCCCTCCAAAGTTTCTTCACATAGCAAATTCTAGTCACTTTACTGGATTGTTTTACTTCATTCCCAAATTCCTGGAATATCTAATGGATTTTAAGCAACAAAATTTCAGAAAAAATTTAGTGGCATACATAAAGACTACATTATTAGGAATATGACATCACAACCAGTCTAATTTTAGTTGTTTCTACTGTACAGTACATGTTTTTAAATAAGACAACATTTTAAACTAATAAACTTGATTATCTTCTAATCAGAATAAGAAATTGAAGAAGCTTATTCACCATTTTGTTTTGTAAACTTCTGAACAAATTCTTTAAATGGTCTTAATGTGACAGGGATAACCATATTTGTTTTGTTTTTTACATGATTCTCCTTTACAGGAACTTGGCAAGACTCCTATATGGAGCATAGACGTGAAGCTATAGTCTGCATAGCAGATGCCAGTCTCATGCGACTGGGATCAAGTGGATGAACACCAGGTTTTCACCCTACTCTTTTCGAGAAGTGTTCAGAGAACCAGCTAGGTGTGACTGTCCTACCACTGGGACCGCAGCTTAACTTCCCCTCCAAGGGCGGCGAGAGCCATTCAACAATTGCCACTTCTCTCAACAGCTGATAAGGAGGAGCTGCAAAGGACGATACTTCGCTTTGATGATCGGGCGTATCTGTCTGCATAGCTGTGGAAAACTGGATAGACCTGTTTGAGGCTTGAACAGGGTACCTCCAGCTTCTCAGTCGTGCACTCTACCAACTGAGCTACACTCTACCAACTGAGCTACACTCTACCAACTGAGCTACACTCTACCAACTGAGCTACACTCTACCAACTGAGCTACACTCTACCAACTGAGCTACACTCTACCAACTGAGCTACATTTTACCAACTGAGCTACACTCTACCAACTGAGCTACACTCTACCAACTGAGCTACACTCTACCAACTGAGCTACACTCTACCAACTGAGCTACACTCTACCAACTGAGCTACACTCTACCAACTGAGCTACACTCTACCAACTGAGCTACACTCTACCAACTGAGCTACACTTTACCAACTGAGCTACTGTACACTCTACCAACTGAGCTACACTCTACCAACTGAGCTACACTCTACAAACTGAGCTACACTCTACCAACTGAGCTACACTCTACCAACTGAACTACACTCTACCAACTGAGCTACACTCTACCAACTGAGCTACACTCTACCAACTGAGCTACAATCTACCAACTGAGCTACACTCTACCAACGGAGCTACACTCTACCAACGGAGCTACACTCTACCAACGGAGCTACACTCTACCAACGGAGCTACACTCTACCAACGGAGCTACCTGACTCATTTCTTTTTCTTTGGAAGGGACAATTCTTTGCTTGACTATTATAGATCAATTTGAGTCTTAACAAATGCTTATGCTTAAGCCACTGACTTGGGCACTCAAGTGCGACTTCACAATTTATTTAATCAGGGAGCTGCCTTTTAGTTTTAATCCATCCCATTAATGGCACAAATGTCACAATCAACTATTTTTGAGGTAAACATGAACATACAGGGAACAAAGAGAAAAAGAAACAGATACAATACAATAAATCATTTTGAAGCATTCCTTGAGATAGAATCATGAAAAACAAAATAGTTGTTAAATGTGTTTTCTCACGAATGTTAAAATGTATGTCCCACAAACATAGCATTGAAACGAGCATCACAAACCTTGTCTTGTAGCCATAATGCTCATACATGTATGTTAAACTAAATTTCAATCTTTCAAATCAATAACAAAATTGTACAACATGGGATTAATTCTATGATAATTAAAATAAAAACTCTACTGAAATAACAAAACAAAAAAACACTACATTACCTTTAAATGAAATTGAAGGTTGTATGAAAATATCTCTGTTAAACAAGGATACACTCGAATTCATAGAAAATTCACTCTTTGATATTATCTAAACCTACTGTATCTTTAACTCTCTGACACAAACCATAAATGGATACACTTAAAGTGGTACCTCCATGCTTAAATGATATTACTGACTCTTTACAGTATCTCCAACTCTCTTGAACAGACAGACAAAAAATAAAATTGAATGATAATTCCATCTGTAGGCAACAAACAACTGCACCAAAATACCTTATTTTTATCATTCTTCCACTGAAACAAACAAATTGAAAACAAATAGATAATGAAAAAATACAGTAGCATAAAGAAACAAAATTATGCACCCTAAGTAAACTAAAGTGATCACATAAAACAATTTAGGGAAATATCTTACATAAAATTGAGGAGGTTACAAAGGTCTCCTGAATCACCTGATACTTGTTATTGATGAAAACTCAAATTAACCTATGCTTGGTTTCAGCATAAGCTTTGAGGATGACTTGCAGTCCTGATTAAAAGACAAACATATTCCACCAATTTACATCCACAACTTTAACAAATCCCACTGAAATAAACCACACCATTAGTGCAAGAAAAGTAATTATAAAATCCTCATCACTGTTTTCCAAAAACAGCAAAATATTTATCAGAAAGCGGTTCTACTTCTGGAGATGAAAAAAATCCAATATGTCTGCCAAATTTTCTGCGCAAGCGTTCAGAGGATTTTAGTCAGTAATTTGCAAGATGTGTCTTTCTCACTGCTCGTACAGAGATTGATCAAGGAGTCTCTCTCCACGTAAGATGAAAACTGACAGAGGGAGCTATTACTGTATGTAAAATATCAAACATATTTGCAGGAATGAAAGAGCAATGTTACTTTCAGGACTGTCTGTCATATAAAATTGTCACAAAATCTGATGTAGAGAACAATGTTCATATATTGCAGGGTGCAGAAAGGAGTGGGCAGCCGTTGGAAGTAATTACTGTAATTCAAATGTTTCACAATCAACTTTATAAGCTTATTGCTTTGTGAGCAGTTGCATCGGCAGAAATTTTTATTTGGGAGGCACAGCAGTTCAGAGGTGGAAAATGTTGAGGCACTATAAAAGTGCCGTCTTTTGGCGGTCCAGGGGCAAAACCTTGGTGGGGTCCAGGGGGCGAGCTCTGCAGATTTCTTGTTTTTGATGCCCCAAAATGGCTCAAAATCAAACAAAGAAATTCAGAAATTAATTGGATTTTTTTTAGATTTAACGCTAAATCAACTCGGAAAAACATTTTGGTTACCATTTCTAATTAGGCAGTGAAGCAATTTCCCCTGAAAATTGAGATAATTCCTCCCTCCCCCCCCCCCTCAAAAAAACCGGGTACAATACTACAAATTTACGCTCTTCAGCAAAGAGGTTACCTTTCAAATCAAAACTCTTAGAAACCATTCCCTGGTGTATTAATCAGCCAATGACATTTAGAAATATTCCAGCAGGTCTTAGGAACTTGTACAAATCCTTTCCCTGATTTAAACAATGTAAATTTCTTGAAGACATTTAATTGTGAGAAAAAACAAGCAAAACGTCACAAAAGGAAAAGATCAAAACAGGGTTTCGAAAAAGTTGATAGGACGAGTGTCATCAAGGTGCAAGAACGTATAGATGTTAATTCATTAACGGAGAAATCAAGTCAAAAATTAAACTTGATATATGATAGAGAATTAAAAAAGAAACCAAGTACCCAAAACTGCATCTTTAAAGCTTGTTCCATTCTTAGTGCTTTTTATGCAGAAACAGTGAATTTTCAAGCATCACTGTTCTACTAGAAGTGTTTTTTCACAAGCATGTAGCATGATTCAATGATCAATAACTTAATTTCTATTCAAAAGAAAATGCATGTTGTCAAACAAGACTATCATAAAAAGAGAGAAAAAGCTTTCCCCACCTTGCCTGCAATTGTCGGCACAATTAATAGTAAATACACATATGCAAGGCTACGTGCACATGTGCGACTATGCAACTGGATGGTATACATCATATCCATGTAATATTAAACTGACATACATTTGACATATTAAACAATATAGTAGTAATAAATTAAGCCTACTTTGGAAAGGAATTTGTCATGTAATCAGCAAAAAGTTTGAACAGTGAAACTTGATCCGTACAGTATTATTTGAGAACCGGTACAGTATTATTTGAGAAAGTACTGTTCTGGTAAACAGTTGCAATTTTTTTTTTTTTTTCGACCCCAGTGCATATCATGAAAGACAAATAAACTTCCATTTTATAGAAATACATAAAGAACTAGAATATTAGCACTCTAGAGCACATACTGTAACTCCGTCCTGTTGCAATTCCAACTACCTAGAATAATTTTAGAGTTCATTTGATCTTCATACCCAATATAATCTACCTCAGAAATCCTAGGCCCACCAAAATTCATCCCCAAGTTTTGATCTGCAATGATCATTTGCAATCTGAACACTTGAAGATTATCTCCTGACTGGATTTCTTCCAAGGCTGTACCATTTTTTTTCCCGTTTTATTCAAGTGAAGCATCATTGTTTGAGCTATATTATATTAAACAAGGATTCACATTCCATTATCTTCCATTCATAGCAGAAACCAATTCTATAATTTTCTTTGATCCCAGAGAACACTTGATGTAAGTCTCTTTGAGTCCAGAAAATTGATTGTTTGGCTCTTCATTCAGAGCACAAAGTCATTGTTCAGCACATTCCATTGGAAAGTTTCAACTTAGTCTTACCTTGACAACTTAGTCTTGACGAATCTCCCTCAATTTCTGCCTTTCCCCTGTTCCGATTAGTCCCAAATAGAGCTGTGAACGTTAAGGGTTTTTAGTAAACGTGTACACGCCTAAAAAAGCAAGCATATATCGTGTACATGCATTTAGTGCCGTAATTTTTGAAAATACACCAAAATTGCTCCAAACCTACAAGGCGAAGTAAAAAAAATCGCACAACCAGTATGGCAAAAGTACTGACTCCATTGCCCAAATAGACGCTTTAGTTTTGCTTTCCAAATCATAAAAAGTTTACCTGTACAGTATAAATTATCTTTTTTGTGGAAAATATGCATGAAAATTTAGTTTGAAAGAACTGAAAATTTTCTTTCAATGTCATTTAAACTCAACATCGCGTAACTTTTTTGTCCTATTCGCTACGGCTTTAAAGTTCTACTGTAAAAACCTTGCATAGGCCTATGATATACCTCGCCGTAAAACATATAAAAACTACGCCACCACCACCAGGAAGTTCTGAAATATCAGTCCTCTCTAAAAAATGGCCGCCATCTGTGCGGCGCATGCAGAATTTCAGCTCTGTTAAAACCTTTTTCTGTTTGTTTATTTTGCAATATTTTTTCTTTCTTGCAAAATTTATTTGACTCATCAGGAAAATATTTACATGTAAATGTACTGATTGTCACGATTCAAGTATTTTTCGAGTGTTTTGTGGTCGATTTAAGAGCTTGTAAAACGGGCCTTGATTGCATGGGATTTAAAGTCTTATGGCCTAACGTTAGGCCTATTGTTAGTTTCACTGTTTACTGCTGCACATTCGCCGTGCATTTTACAAGTTAGATTATTCAGATTTCGGCGAAATCAAAGTGCAAAATATCCCCATTTATTGGTGATTACTGCGCATTTGTGATTCGCACATTTAAAAAAAGTTATGCTTATCGGGTTTACAGTTTGTAAAAAGTCATTGATTGGAATTTTGCCAGCCGAATGTGTGATCATGAATGATCATATTGATTTTCAACGGCAAGACACTATGAAAAACAATTACTCGCAATGCAGTATTTAGTAAACGCTTACAAGATTTGCGAGCGTGTCACGTGTACACGCTAAACGGTCACAGCTCTAGTCCCAAATTATAATCACTTTTTCCTAAAACAGTAACAAAACCACAGACCAAATTTAATCAAAATCCAATCATCAGTTCTTGAGATATCTTGATGACAGACAAACAAATACTAAGGAAAGAGCATGTCCCAACCCCCATTTGCACCCTTCCCCAATCCAATGTCTCAAATTTTGATCATTTCCTTAAGCAGTACCAAAACCAAACACCAAATTTAATCCAAATCCAATCATCAGTTCTTGAAATATCTTGATGACAGACAAACAAGAGGCAAAACATGTCCCCCCCCTCCCATTTTCACCCTTCTCCTATTCCAATGTTTCAAATTTTAATCACTTCTTCTGTAAGCAGTAACAAACGACACACCAAATTCAATCCAAATCCAATCATCAGTTCTTGAGATATTTTGATAACAGAAAAGGGCTAAAACATGTCCCCACCTTTCCATTTGCACCCTTCCCCTGTACCAACATGCCTCAAATTTTAATCACTTTTTCCTTTAGCAGTAACAAAACCACACACCAAATTCAATCCAAATCCAATTATCGGTTCTTGAGACATCTTGATGACAGACAAACAAACAAGAGGCAAAATCATGTCCCCACCCACCATTTGCACCCTTCACCTGTTCCAATGTCTCAAATTTTAATCACTTCTTCCGTAAGCAGTAACAAAACCACACACTAATTCAATCCAAATCCAATTATCAGTTCTTGAAATATCTTGATGACAGAAAAGGGCAAAAACATTTCCCCCCCAACCCCCTCCCCTCCACCCCCATTTGCACCTTTCCCTGTTCCAATGTCTCAAAATGTAATCACTTCTTCCTTAAGCAGTAACAAAACCACACACCAAATCTAATCCTAATCAAATCATTATTTCTTGAAATATCTTTATGACAGACAAACAGAGGCAAAAACATGTTCCCCCCCTCCCATTTTCACCCTTCCCTTATCTCAATGTCTCAAATTTTAATCTCTTCTTCCGTAAGTAGTGACAAAACCGCACACCAATTTCAATCCAAATCCAATCATCAGTTCTTGAGATATTTTGTTGACAGAAAAGGGTGAAAACATGTCCCCACCCTTCCACTTGCACCCTTCCCCTGTACCAATATCCTCAAATTTTAATCACTTTTTTATTTGGCAGTAACAAAACCACACACCAAATTCAATCCAAATCCAATCATCAGTTCTTGAGATATTTTGATGACAGACAAACAAACAAACAGACAAACAATGGTGAAACATAACCTCCGTCCAACTTCGTTGGCGGAGGTAATTATTGTGGATCTACAATTATAACATCACACTTTACACTGTAGATTCATTTTTCAACATGCTGGTGAAATCTTTGAAACGAAACTCTTAAATGGAATAAGTTTATTCAATAATTTGATTCTATCATAATAATGTAAAATTTTACAGGAATATTCCTTTAAAATCTATGGTGCACACATTCCCATCAAGATTCACCAAGACCTCTGAGCAATTACATGTACTACAGAAAACCCAAACAATTGAAAGCTGTGAGATAAAACCATCCAAGCGGAGGATACCCTGACCCAACCGCCTTACACTTGAATTACTGTGCAGTCACAGTAAGCAGCCATACACCTCAGACTTAACATTTATTGGAAAGAAGGTAACACAAGAAATCTTAAGTGTGGTAGTGACATTTACATTTCACAACCAGATCAAACAATCAAATGGGATGACATTTAGCTGTATCAGATTATAGACCTGAAAAGTCTGCACATCACCTAAAGAACAGATGACGCATTTGAATACTTAAAAAATATTGCAAAGGGCAGACATGGGAAGCAACCACCAACTCTAAACCAGAACCAAAAGGTTTTGAGGTTCTGCTGATTTTTTTCACAAGCTGATTGATTTGCATAATTTGTATTAAAATTTGTATTAACTGTCATGTTATTGTATATCATGAAACATTTGTTCCATGATATTTATTCATAAGCTACACCCACCACACAGATCAATAAAAATGTTGACAACATTAGCATTTGCACAAAAATTAACAACATTATCACAGCAAGTATGATGCAAAAATGGTTGCTCGTTTATTCTATTTCAAGAATTTTTTAGTAAGCCCCGCCTACTCATTAATATTCATGATATCACTACTACAACGTTAGAACATATGTACAGACCATTACCCATCTGTGTACCTGATATAGCATAAATGTGATATATTGTTCATGAGATACAGTATGGTGTTTACATCATTTAGCATTTTCACATTAAGCAATGCCAACCATGCATACTAATGGCATCTGCTGATAAGATAAGCATATACACAATAACCAACAAAATTACCATGCCCAATATGACTAAATACTTATTTTTGCAAATATAACACTTTATTTTACACGCAATGGAAGCAAGACGTTTGTTTCTTTCTCTTTGATTATTGTTTGTTGTAAGAACCCCAATCATGTTTGTGACAACAACCAGATGGCCTAGAGCACTGTAATAAATTGTATTGTACTCTATTGTATTGTATTAAACAACACCCACCATGCATATTAATGACATCTGCTGATAACATAAGCATAAACACAATAACCAACAAAATTACCATGCCTAATATGACACAAACCAATACACCGTTACTCATCACTATTTCAAATTTGTCACTTTAAGCCCCACCCACTTATCAGTATGCATGATATCAAAACCAAAAACAGTAGGGTACATCTACAGACCATAGGCTTTCTGTGTAAAAAATACAACATGAATCGAGATAACAATTCTTGAAATACTGTGTTTACAAGCTATTTTCAGCAAAATCATATTAAGCCCCACCTACAACACATACATGAAATTTAACGTTTTTACATCATAAACATGTACACAGCAGCTAACATAATAATGATCCCAAATATGAAATCAAACAGACATGCGATTATTAAAATATGAGCATTCAAGATTTGTACATTTAAGTCCTGCATACCCATTAATATGCAAGATATCACCACTAAAAATAGTAGGGCACATTACAGACCATGGGCTATCTGTGTACCACCTCTTGTTGGAGATGTGTTGAACACTATTACCTTTGAGGTGCGTGGTGGCTATGGTCAACTTATACATAATAACAATAATTTATCAATTGAAGTGACGTTGATATGAAAATAGCCATAAAGGTCAGTTCGGAAGCATGCCTATTAATAGGAACATTTATAGTACACGAGAATATTGAAGTCATGCAGCCATATTGTTCAGATGTTGGGATAGAATGTCATAGTTTCTAATTTATGTACTTTAAATATAAAAAAAATCATTGTGTTGAAAAATTGTCTATTATCTCTAATATTTCGAAAACGGCGTAGTGAACATATCAAATGGGAGTGCAAAAGTTGTAGCCAATGACAGTAATGAAGGCAGTTTCATGGGTTTTAAGTTTCCCCTAACAAAGATATTTTTCCTAGAAAAATATAAACTGAATCTCGTGTACATTTCTTGAGATACTGTGTTAACAAGCTCTTTTCAACAAAATTGTATAAAGCACTGCCCATTATGCATATTATTGAAATTCAATGTTTTTACATCATGAACATGTACACACCAGCTAACATTATAATCATGCTAAATTTAAAACAAAACAGACATGTGATTGTTAAAATAAGAACATTTCAAGATTTTACGTTAAGCCCTGCCTACTCATTAATATGCATGACACCATCAAAAAAAACAGGGCACATTTGCAGACCATGGGCTATCTGTGTATCGAATATGACATGAATCCAATTTACCATTCTTGAGATAAGCTTTTTACACCAAAATCATATTAAGCCCCACCCACTATGTATATTAATGAAATTCAACATTTTTACATCATGAAAATGTACACACCAGCTAACATTATAATTACACCAAATATGAAAGAAAACAGACTTGCGGTTGTTAAAATATGAACATTTCAAGATTTCTACATTAAGCCCCACCTGCTCATTAATGTGCAGACATCACCATTAAAAACAATAGGGCACATCTACGGTACATGGGCTATCTGTGTACCACATATGACATGAATCCAGTTTAATGTTCTTGAGATATCTGGCAGTCACACACACAACACACATACCCCCCACCCCTCCTTCCCACACACACACACACTCACACACCATCATGACTGCATAGGTTCCTGATGCAACTGCATTGGAACCAAAAACACCTCGTTTGTACAAAATAAGTTCATGACGTGGTCAAGCAAAGAGATACACTCAGAAGAATGTAGAAGGACCATAGAAGTATAGACAGAGAACGCTGGGCTCCCATTGACTGGTGTGATAGCGAATGAAGCCAACATGTATGTATTCACGAGAGTCACTAAGACAAAGATTTTCCTCATTGACTGTAACAATAACAAATTTATTAAGATTTCATCTTAAGATTTTATTTTGATATCTGTTGCTTTGATTTTTTTGTTTCCTAATGTTATGTAACTTTTGGTATTCTACTGTAGGTAATTGTAAGTCATCGGGAAAAACCGGTCATCCTAAAATGGAAACTTGAATTTCGAGTCGATTTTATTATTTAAAGCTATGTAAATCAGCCAAAGTTCCCAGACCTAGTGTTAACTTACGACAATGTAAACATCCGAAACAATCTCAATCACAAGGCATTTATTTGCAAAGTTTTAAACAATGATGTGAAGGCCGTGCGATTTGGACACACCAAATATAATTTCCAAGTGTTTATTTTCCTCTAACACATGGAGCTACAGTACACCAGACATATTTTGCAGATTTGCGTAGCCTAAGGTTTTAAAATCCGCCTAAATTGGTCCCAAATTCCACTTTATATAAAGTGAGGACTTATATAAAAGAGGACTTAAAAAGAAACAAACCAACTGTGGTGTAGCGGTTATTATACATGTTTACAGACCACGAGGCCCTGGGTTGAGAAGACACGCCAGTGCACCACAACTGGGTTATCAAAGGCCGTGGACATTGACTTGGTTGTCGATGTTATGTTTGTCCGTACGTCGTACCTGTGTTCTCGTCCGGGTCGTATTAAGCGTTTCGTGATAGCATTGTTACTATCATAACCAAATACACAGGCGACGACCCCGCAATGTAATTGTGTGTTCACTCGTCGTCATCGTCGCCAAACAAAATGGTGAAGAAAGCGTTCAGAAATCTTATTCCATTCAGGAGATATTTAAGCTTAAAGCTGTTTCTTATATGAATAGAAATGACTGGTGTAATAAGTCTTCTATGGAAGGTTTCTGCCCTCCTCACATTTTTAACAATTGTTTATGTATTTTAAATTGTTTCTTTTTTTTACTATTTGAATTATTTTTCCTTGAACGTTCTTCACATGGTGAATCTTAATATACCCTCACTAGATTCTGTTTTACTACTTTCCTGACATATCCAATGCTTTTCAAACCCAAAAAAATAGCAGGACAAAATATGACAGAATACTGACATGAAGACTTTTGAGAAATCTGAAGCTGTGATGTCACAACTAATCTGCTTCACACTTAGATATCTCCTTAACGGAATAAGATTTTTGATTGCTACCTTCATCATTGTGTTCCTTTTAAAATCCTCTTTTATATAAGATGGACTTGCTACACCTCTGAACTAATTCTTTAAACTTTGATCAGCCTAACTTCTATTACATAGACTGTTTTCCACTGTAAAGGAAATTTAGTAAGAACATAAAATAAAAATGCAATTTCCTTAGCAGATTGTAATACAAATAACGGAAGTGTAGAGACATACCATAGTAAATTCAAACAATAACACAGATAATTTACATAGTGTATCATGTTTAATAAAATCCTTACAAGAAATTTAGAACAATTATATAAATTTTGTAATCAAATTCTGAAGCAGAAATGCTGGCACTATTAATTTCAACTTCAGAGTACAGGTACATATATATATATACACATTGGTAAAAACAAGTGGTGTACATTAATTGTTTTCATGAAATAATCAAAAACAAACTTGCAATAACCAATGTTTGTTTGTTTCTTTGATGAGGGCTTAACGGCACCACGACAACGAGGGTCAAATTGTGCCTGAGAGCTTAGATTATTCTAGAGGTACTGTAGGAAGGAAAAAAAACAGGCGGAGAATGAGAGAAATACAAGAACTAAAAGTCAGAAAGCTGGGATCGAGAGAGGTGCATGGGTGAAGAAGAAAAAAAGTAGAGAGAGGGGGGTGGGGAACCTAAATATGGTTGTAGAGGGAAGCATGATGAAGGAAGGAGATAATTTTATCCAGAGGGTTTTTCTGAAAGAACTCGGCAATTGAGTTGTGGTTAGCGAGGGAAGCTCTGGGAAGGTTGTACAGGGGGCAAGCAAGGAAAACGCTGGTGCAGGAGGTGCTGTCATGGTCCAGGGCTCCACAGTTGCCACAGGGCGCTTGGCGGCGGCAGGAGTTTTTACCATGGCCATACCTCTGGCACTTATGACAACGGAGGGGGTCAGGAATATAAGGGGTGACTGGGATTTTCAGGTAGCCAGCAGTGATGTGGGAGGGGAGAGTTGGTGTAAAAAAAGTTAGGAAGATTGTATTGGTAGGTGTTTCAGCACCGTCTCTCTTGAGGACGAGACAAAGGGCTTCAGTAACATGTTGATTCGCAAGATCCTCTACAAGGTCTTCATTGGTCAGGTAGGCTAGGGTGGTGGCTTGAGTGTCTCTGGTGCAGTGCACCAGGAGATCGCCGGATCTGAGAGTAAAGACCTTGGGGAGGGTACGGACAAGGCCTTGGAGCGCTTTTGAATTAAAAAGGGAAAACTCTTTTAAAACTTTCTGGTTTATTTGTATTATAATTTTGGGGACTGGGGCTAAAGAATGAACAATGGAGGTAGCAGGTGGGTCACGGGGAGGGGAGGGAGGGTAAAGGTCAAAGCAGAAGCATTTCTTCATGATGAAAACAAAAAACCAAGGGCCGAGAGACCCGAGGCAACTAGAGAAAAAAATCGCTGAACCACTAAAGACCACCAAAAGAGAATTGCTGTACAGGTAACGATAAGGCACGAAAGTCTGGTCAGAACAGGAGGGAAGAAAAAACAAAAGAACAATCTCACCAAAAGTAGATGCCCATTTACAGAGAGAGAATCCCGGAAAATGAAGATATAAAACAAAATTTAGGTGGTGAAGTGCAAGGTAAAGTGAATCGGAATGAAAAGTTGGAGAGAATAGAATAGAAGTCACGGAGCTCTCAACACAGCCGAAAAGAATATAGTTATGGAATGACCAATGATAGATTTGAGACACTTTTTGCAACTTGACAAGATTGAACATTTCAGAATTCAAGTTCTATTGGTTTTTAAGCAACAATAAATACAATTGGTGTAGTTACATACAGTACAGTGCTTGCATGCCATACTTACACTGTACTACTGTAAATCAGAAAAAAAAACCTGTTGAATAAAAATTATTTCGATTCATAAAAACAATTAACAATATCGTTTACAGGAATAGTTTCCCACAATACTTATTAAGTATTACGTATACAATAAATATTGTGCTATATGATAGTACAGTATTTGCTGAACTGCTACAGCACAGTGCTAAAAACCCACCAAGCATGTGGAGGATATGCTCAACTGATTTCACTGTGATTGATGAAAACCCTCACTCCCACCAAACAATTCAATTTTCACTGAATTCTAGCTTGATACTACTGTATTCTGGTGCACTGTAGTGTGTACAGTTCTACCATCATCTACAGTATTTTTAACAAATTTTTTTTTTCACTAGTGCAGTTTGCTGTCACACAGCATTCAGGGTAATTAATATACATGTGTACTGTACACTTGAAATTCACTTAATTTACAACTTTTGTCAGAGATGAAAGCTAGTATTGGTTGAAAACTACACCACATACTGGTGTAGGATATACTTCAAAACTTCTTTTGTTTGTTGTAATCCTACCTACACAAAAGATAATAATAACTACCTACTTATTTTTTTCTTCAGTCTTTAAAGACTTTTTTGCATACAGCAAATCTTTTATTTGAGTAAAATCAAAATTGCCTACAGTACCTATCAACCCAACTTTTATGAGCAAGGTGCAAACAAAATAACATGTTAAGGATGGCATGACAGTAAGTTTTTGGTCGTCTCGCTGTAATATTTAAAAATAAATCTGGGATCACTACAGTGGTGCAGCCAAATATACGGTATCATCCTCAGGGCTCAAAATTACATTGGTTTATCACTAACAAGTCGGGCTTTCTCACCTCACATTTTACTAGCCCGACTTAACTTCTCACAAGCCCCTCTTTTCATGTCTGACTCTAAAATATGGAATAATTCTGATTATAGGACGAGCCCAACGGGCTTGAATGATTGAAATTGCGCTAGCCCATAAGTAAAACCAGGCTAGCGGGCTTTACAGTACAGTATGCTAATTTCGAGTCCTGATCATCCTTTAAAGCAAATTCTGAGGCAAATTGAAAATCCTCAAAGTTCCTGATATTCTTAATGCTTTTCAAACGAGTTTTTTTCTCCAGAAAATGGTGCCAGTATATCAAAAGACAAAAAATTGAAATTTGGAAAATACTATTTGCAGCATCTGATGTCTTTGACTCTCAGGGGCTTACATGTACTCTTAAATTTTAGTGGTATGGTATCCCAGTTTGCAGACCAAAATGACCCTCCGCAAATTTTAAGCAAGGTTGACCTATATATCACAGTAACTGCAAACAGAAATCACCTTGTAAAAACTCATGTCCTACAAGTTGATAAAAAGCAATCTCATGGGGGTTGTGTCCTTCAGATATGAGCAATATTAACCTGCAAACAATCAAAACTGTCTATTTTTAACTGTAAACAAAAGACAGAAATAATATCTGCTGTATGTATCAACGTTTCCTGAAAACCTCAAACCTAGAAGTAAGCTTGCACATTTCTCAAATATATCCAAAGATACTTCAGAATACATTCTTACACAAAGCATGAACTTTCATTTTATTAAAATAAAACAGAATTTTACCATCATTTGTTTTGCAATTGTTCACGTTTGCTAAGACCTTCTTGGAGGATTTGTTGGTCAGAGGGGTTATAAATTGTTCTGTACACAAGGCAGTCATCAGCAAACAGTCTAACTGTGCTGTTTATATTATCAGGGATGTCATTTACATATTAAAGGAAAAGTAATGGACAGTACCTTGTAATACATCAGATAAAACCTGTTTAGAATCAGAGATTTCACCATCACACACAACACGCTGGATGCGGTTCTTGAGGAATGATGCAAACCAGGCCAGAAGATTTCCATCAATGCCATAGGCGGAAAGTTTGGATAACAGGCGCTGGTGTGGGACTTTATCAAAGGCTTTTGAGAAGTCAAGAATAGCCATAGAGACGTTACTGTTTTGGTCAATTTGTTTAGAGATATCATTTATTGTTAAGAGGAGTTGTGTTTCAGTCGATCTTTTTGCACAGAAGCCATGTTGTAAATTAGTTAAGATATTATGCTCATCAAGGAATTTCATCACATGTGAGTGGATTATATGCTCAAGAATTTTACAACAAATGCAGGTGAGGGAAATAGGTCTGTAATTAGCTGGGTTTTGTTTATCACCTTTTTTTAAAATGCTATATATGTTTGCTTCTTTCCACTTGTTAGGGATAGTACCATTATCGACAGAAGTTTGAAAGAGATCAGTTAAAATTTCATAGAGGTCATCAGCGTGTGTTTTAAGAAACCATGGTGGTATTTGGTCAGGACCTGAGAATTTGTTGGGGTCTAGGTTATGCAGTTGCTTTTTGACACCTTCTGGAGTAATTATAAGTTGGTTTATTTTGCTGTTGAACAGTGGTTTAGTTACAGGGATTTGGGAGGTGTTTTCTTCTGTGAAAACACTGAAAAACTGGTCATTTAGAATGTTAGCTTTAGTTTTACTGTCACTGCAGAGTTTACCATTATTAAGTAGATCAGACACACCTACAGAGTTACTTCGCAATCTTTTGATATAGGACCAGAATGCCTTTGGGTTTTCGTTAAGTGAGTTTTTAAGTTTATCACAGATGAAGGTGTTTCTAGCTTCTTTGAGGTTTCTATGGACAGCCTTCCTAAAGCTTTTATAGGTAGTCCAGTCATTGGCTTGTTGATTAGTCTTAGCTTTTTTAAACAGTGAATGTTTTTTCCTGCAGAGACGGCGTTGGATACGGGTGAACCATATACTTTGTAGAGGCACTCAGACAATCGTTGCCAAAAGTGTTGGGACAAAATCACTTACGAATTTTAAACAGCATTTTCCTAAACTTCCCCCCATTGAATGTTGTGCGCTTTGTAAAAAACATGATAAAATGCGACTTTCAACATTGATCGAAGGGAGTAAAGATTTGTATGTGCAGAGTACACCAAAATAAACTGTCACACAGAAACTGTAGAGTACAAACTACAGTCTACACATTCTAGCCACTGGCATGAGTAGTGCCTGTTTCTGATTTGTTTCAAGTTGTTCAGGTTTTCCATGAGGAGTTACAGGTTACAGTAACTCTTACCAAATATAGATTTAAAAAAAGGGGTGTGGCTTAGTTGGGATGGACAGGGAAATTATCCAATGATATACAGGCAATCACATTAATTGTTACAAGTTTGACTATAAAGACCTTCATTAGCAGTGATGTTAATCAATTCTAAGATTTAGAATTTGTCCCTGCTGGGCTACAACACTGTTTGGATACCATCATACAGATGTGATAACCTATATAATGAATCAGATGTATGTACTGTGCATGTATGTACAGTAACATTGAACCAGCACATGGCCACATGGCATCTACCAAACATCAGGGAGTTATTTTTTTGCAAATTTAATAAGTATCTCAAAGGTATAAAAATTTAATGGCATAAATTAAACCAAAGGAAAATAATGGTTTCAAACATGTTATAAATATACTGTACCTCTGCTTTGATTTCTGTCACTTTACCAGCAACATGGAATAAGCAGTAAGTGACAGAAAGTCTATCAATACTAATACTGACTATATGTTAAATCAAATAAGCATTTAAAACCAGCATTATAAAAACTGAATTTTACTTAACTGACAAATACTCAGCTAATCAAACTTTCTTAATGTCAAGGCACTATATACCATGAATCTCATACAGAAACTAGAAATATAGCACTCTGTAGAGCGCATACCTCTGCCCCTGTTCATTCCCCACCGGAATACAATCTACTTCAAAAACCCTCGACCCACCAAGTTGTAACCCCAACAACCTCCTTCTCACTGTTGATCTGTATTACCACTTACATTCTAGACACTTGAGGATCATTACTTGTGATAAAAAAAAAATCAGTTTAATTCATTATTTGAGCTATATTTAGTATAAATTCACATTCCATCAATTTCATTCAAACAGTAGCAGAAACCAATTGTTCTGATTTTGTTGATACCAGAGATCACTTCACTTGATTTTCTTTGAGTCCAGAAAATTAATTGTATGGCTGTTCTTTCACTGCATGAGTTCATTATTTAGCATATTCCATCAAAAAGTTTCAGCTTCAACTCAGTCTTGATAACTCTTGCCCTAAAATATCTCCACCCCTCCATTTCTACTCTCCCCTGTTCCAAGTTTAATCACTTCTTCATTAAGCAGTAACAAAACCACACACCGAATTTAATCAAAATCCAATCATCAGTTATTAAGATATCTTGATGACAAACAGAGGCGAAAATAACCTTCCACCAACTTCGTCAGTGGAGGTAATTAAAAACAAAATAAAAAATTGAATTTCTAATGCATCTAACAAATACTCAGTTATTTAAAGTATTTGAATGTCAATGCACTATGTAAACTATGAATCATATATATATATATATATATATATATATATATATATATATATATATATATATATATATATATATATATATATATATATATATATATATATATATATATATCTATATATATATATAAATATATATACAATATATCTATATCTATATATATATATATATATATACATATATATATATATATATATATATATATATATATATAAATATATATACAATATATCTATATCTATATATATATATATACATATATATATATATATATATATATATATATATATATATATATATATATTATATTTTTCATCATCTACCCTTAAAAGCAAAAATGCAGTATTTTATGTTCAAATTAAACTAAATAGTTCAATAGGAGTTCCAAGCTTTTAGTCTCTCTGCATGGACAAAAACAATGAATACTGGCACTGTGGTAACCTAAATTTCCATCACAGAAAATCATCAGACTTTCTCGTAATCAGTGGCGCCACCGTAAAAAATGTATTATCATTATTATTTATGTGTTCATTTATTCATGTATGTATGTATGTATGTATGTATGTATGTATTAAAAAAAAAATAATTTGGGGGGATAAAGTAAATTGCATGTATAAGTGTATATAACCTATGGTAGCACTGCGCCAAGTGGGCACCACAACCACATGGAGTCCACTGGGGTTTGCTAAAGGGCTCCTGGAGGGGACCAGGGGAAAGAGCCCACAAAAGCACCTTGTTTTTTTGTGGTTTTGGTGGCAGGAAATTGCTTGAAAATCATGTCAAACACATATAAAAACCATTTTGATTTTTTTAGGATGCCCCCTCCTCATTGTTCTTTACCATATTTTACTTCTGTTATACAACAAATGTTGGAGGGGGATTGAAAAACAAGTTTTCTTGATGTGAGTGATGTCACAAAATTTAAATAATATTTCACATAATTTATTATACTAAGGCAGTGAGGCCAGCAAATTCAAAATGCTAATGGTCATTTCTAATTGATATTTGCAAGCATATTATTTTCCAATTAAGCATGGATCGTTTTTACCTGTTCATAGATCTTAAGGGGAATTATTACTTTTCCTGAAAATTCTCCAAGACATTACAAGACATATCTTAAGGAACTTGACATCCTGTGACATATCTTAACCCTTACTCTCCCAGCGTCACGGTGAGCGTGACAGTTACGATCCATTTTCCAAAAAAAAAATTGAGTACCTTCACAAAATCCTATAGAGCTGCAAATAAGTTCATTCAAACCAGATTGAATAGATCTTTCATAATATGGTTATTTTTTTTTGGGGGGGTTAGATTGAATTTTTTGAGTAAAATCGTTACAAAAAGTGCATTTTTTTAAAAAAGGGCATTTTTTTTTTTGAAAGACGAATGTACATACGTGAATATTTTTTATATTTTTTTTTTTCAGGTAAAGTATAAAGATAGTTTGAATTGTTGGTTGCTACACGATTTTTACTTGTACTTGGTCAATGTTTGTGTTTTTTGGAGAAAATATGCCAAAATTTGTGATTGGCCATTTTGGACCTTTTTTGATCAAAAAACCGCCCAAATATTGTATTGGAATTTTTAAAATCTCTACGAATAGAGGAGAAATAGATCGTTCAGACGAACTATTACAATAACAGATGCACCCCCTCTACTTGCCTAAAAGGTCTCTGATGATAACGTCAATTTGCGTCTTTTTTTTTTTTACTCGCATATTCGACATCACAAAATGGCGAGATACAAGTTACAACGTCTCCTATGTTTTCTTCAGAATAATGATGACTCAGAGGGGTCGGAAGGTACCTCTGATGAAGAAGATGTACCAGAACTCGACCAGATTGAGGAAGAGGAGAATATAGAGCCTGCTGAGATGAATAGTGATCTGTTCCAAATTACGGAGTTGGTGAGTGTTTTCTTCCAAAAATAGCGAAAGTACTACATTGTAAATGTGTAGTAATAAAATAAGGCTTATAGAATTATAATGATAAATTAGCGGGGATTTTTTGCTTGTTACGAGAAACAAGTAAAAGGGACACTAAAATCACATATAAAAAAAAGGATTTAGGTCCTTTCTATTATAGCCCGGATGAAACAAATGAAAGCTGAACCCCAATAATAACATTTCTAAATGGACTGAAATATATGTATTTCCCAATGGCAAAATTGTAAATTTAGGCCTACTGAAATATGTGTATTCCCAATTTCACAAAATCCAAGTTCCATTATTTCAGGGGCCGAAATCACAATTTTATGGGGGAAAGTGGAGTATGGGGGGCCATGTTAGGGCAAAATACACATGTTGGGGGTGCCCCAGGCCCATTTAGAGGAAAATGCTTGTATATAGGCCTAGTACCGGTACATTATTTTGATGCCCCATTTTTTGGGACGATGATCCTTTTCCCCTCCCCCTGGCTATGCCACTGTTGTGGTGATGACTAGATCGATAAAACAAACATTTTGGACCCCTGTATGTAACCCCGGGCTTCCTGGCTGTAAAATTCTGTCCCCACGGTTACCACAAAATTGTGGGGCAGGTTAGAAACCACAATAACATGTTATGCGATAACATGTTATGCGTATGCTTGAAGAGGACGAGCCGCCCACTAAACAAACCACAATAACATGTTATGCCATAACATGTTATGCGTATGCTTGAAGAGGACGAGCCGCCCGCTACTCCCCAACCCAAGAGGAAGAGGGACAGATCGTTGAAGATGAGCCCAGGCCCCTCTTCCACGCCTTCCGCTGCAGTCTCGCCACCATCACCACTCAAAGAAAATCCGACTGCAGCGGAAAAAGCTGCCTTCAAAACCAGGGAGGAAGAGCGAACGCCGCTGCAGGAGATACAACGGTCGGGTCATCCCTGCAGCCGATAAAGACTATCATCTGTGGGAAGTACTGGTGGAGAGTGACCGGGATCGACACGAGGTCTTCGGTAACTGGTTATGGGAAGACCAAACTAAAGTAAGTTGAATGAATATATATATATTTTTTTTTAATTCTATTTGCAGCAACAAGGTATAGCAGAAGACTTTACAAATTTGGACCTTTTCGGCAAACATTTCTTATGAATTCCATGTGGAATGAACAGAAGTAAGTGTTCAATAGATAATCAGCATAGTCTATTAACATAAAAGTAGCTGTGAAGCTTGTAATGGCTGAAATTGGGTCAGAAATAAACAAAAAACACTTCCGTGCATAATAAATGAGGTAAATGACCTAATTTGCATATCATTTGCATAATTTCTTATTTTATTTTTTGCAAATGATGATGTAAACATCTTGTTTTTCTGCATTCTATTAGTTTTGGACATCATAGAAGGGGAAAATGCATTTTTTTGGAAAATTTAGTGCCATACACTATTAGATAGATTATTCACAGAATCGGGGGATAATTTTTAGGTCAAAATGTACCAAATTTTTCATATTTGCGTCATTTTTTCTTCTTCTGATTCCTAAAAATCCATGAATAGTATCAAATAAAAGGTCTTTCCAAGGACGATTCAGAAATTCTATCCATATTTTTTTGCTATTTAGCCACAAGGCACAAGCGTGTCATAAAGATAGAATGTTTGGAGACCTAATATGCTAATTCAATGACCTAATTTGCATATTTGAGTTCGGAAATATGCACATTTTTGGAAAGTTCAACATGTTAGCTTTCATAAAAGTCGAACTTGTTTTGGTACAAATGGAACAGAAAGTGCTGAAAAAATCCTCTTTCCAAAAATTTCAGAAATAGCTTATTCTATTTTTGGAACCTTGGGAGAGTAAGGGTTAAGGAAGTTGACATCCTGTGACATATCTTAAGAAAGTTGATATCCTGTGCCATATCTTTTGTCAAAATGGTTAAAAACACAATCAGATATATGAAAATTTTGATGGAAAGTAGTTCTATGTCTGGGGAATGAATATTATTTATTAGATGTATCGAAGTACAGTTTGCCTTTTGTTTTAAGATTGCAATTTTTTTTACAGTTGTTGTTAAAAAGATTCGCAACTGTGGAAATATTACTTTTGTAATCTTTTTTGTATGCTGCGAGCTTTTTCCATAAGCTGGATATGATTAATGTCATGACACATGTCTGAACTTGTGAAGCCTGATCTCTAGCTGTTGCTATTACTGAGCAAATATGTGAAGTTTAACAAACCTATTTTGTTCATATTGTTCAGTGTTTTTAATATTCATCAGTATCACAAGACAAGACAGAATGACATTTCCAACACTTGACAATTATTTCAATCCAAGTACATGAATACTTGACTTGACATTTCTATGGCAGATGAAAATATTGGAATGCAATTGAATGCACCAAAATGAGATTAACCATGCCCTTTCTTTTATCTTGGGGAATACAATTATGCAAAATACAGTGTAAGTACTTTTTGGATGGCTGCAGACTCCAGCTTAACATTTTCTCCTTGCTATGGAAATGGTACAAGGAAACGGAATTGATGGGATTGATGCCATATCCAGGCTTTACATGCATACTATAGTAAATGGTATATTGTGTTCTTCCTCCTAATGAATCTGTCAGTAAGAATCACAATCCTTCTCCATCATTATATGACAACCTCATATAGATATAAGCAAAATAATACATGCAGAAACACAGCTAAATATTCATTAATGTAAGTAATATGAGATTGATGTACTGTAGATGTATACAGGTACATGAACATGTTCATCCACCAACCTTTACAATGACTTGTAAAAATGAAAATTGAAATTTTCCAAAAATCATTTGAAATTGAAAATAGAGGCAATGAATTCTGGAAAAGAGCACAATAATCAAAGCCATCTTTATATTAGTAGTGAATGGTTCATCACCATTGTTACTGTACATACATTATGCATTTATCTTAATTCTCTAATGCACTTTTCAAGTTGTCAGTTGTATGACTCACTCCTACTACCCCCCCCCCCTCCCCCCACACCAATGTCAGTCAAAGGTGAGTCATTGACATATGAAATAGTGACTCATATGTGCATCATTGTACCAAATTGTCAGTCACCAGAGTGACTCTGGGGATCAATTTACTTCAGACCCATTGACTTTGTACAGAGGTGATTGATTTGGGGTTAAGTCATTTCACAAGAAATATCAGTCACCTACAGTAAGTGACTGAGGTGTGTCAATGTACTAGAGCTGTGAATGTTTCGGGATTTTAGTAAACGTGTACACACCAAAAAAAACGAGCTTGTATCGTTTACACGCGTTTAGAGATACACCAGAATTGCTCCAAATTTACGATGCCAATTTTTTTTGAATCGCGCAACCAGTATGGCATAAGTATTGACTCCATTGCCCAAATAGATGCTCAAGTTTTGCTTTCTAAATCGTAAAAAGTTTACTTCTACAGTATAAATCATCAGTATTGATGAAAAATATGCATGGGAATTCAGTTTAGAAGAATAGATAACTTCCTTTCAGTGTCATTTAAACTTAACATCACGTAACTTTTTTTGCCATACTTGCTACGGCTTTCGAAGTTCCACTGTGAAAATCTTGCATACTAGGCCTATGATACCTCGCCGTAAAACATTTCAAAACTACGCCACCACCCTGGAAGTTTTGAAGTATCAGTACTCTCGAAAAGAAAAAAATGGCCGCCATCTTTGCAAAGCACCTAGAATTTTAGTTCTGTCAAAACCTTTTTATATTTGTTTATTTTGCAATATTTTTTTCTTTCTTGCAAAATTTATTTGACTCATCAGGTAATAATCACATGTAAATGCACTGATTGTCACGATTTAAGTATTTTGACTGTGTTTCTTGGTCAATTTAACAGCTTGCAAAACGGGCCTTGATTGCGTGGGATTTAAAGTCTTATTATGGCCTAACGATAGGCCTATTGTTAGTTTCACTATTTACTGCTGCACATTCGCGGTGCAATTTACAAGTTTGCCTACTCAGATTTCAGCGAAATCAAAGTGCATAATATCCCCATTCATAGGTGATTACTGTGCATTTGTGATTCTCACATTTAAAAAGGATCATGCTAATCCGGTTTACAGTTTGCAAAAAGTCATTGATTGGAATTTTGTCAGCCAAATGTGTGTGTGATTTGAATCATTAATGATCAATGGCAAGCCTGACTGAAAAACGATTACTCGCAATGAAGTATTTAGTAAACCTTTAAAAGGATTTGTGAGCATGTAGCGTGTACACGCTAAACGGTCACAGCTCTGCAATGTACATGTACAAAAGTGGAAGGACTGAAGCTGCTGGATGTGGGGTAAGTCATTCCACAAACTAGAACATCAATGATGTAGTAGCTCAACATATTTTGGGGGTGGTTAAGCCTGTTTTTTTTGTTGATGGGTTGTTCATTCGAGTAGGCTGGGGTTAGAAAAGAAATACATGTTTGATGTTTATTTTGGGGAGAAATGCAAGCGGAAGCTTTAATATCTTTGTGATGCTAGAACATAAATGATACAGTAACTAATATACATGTATGTTTTGGGGATGCGTATAAGACTTGTTTTTGTTGGTAGAGAGTTGGGTATTGGGTAGGCTTGGGTTGCAAGTTTGATTAGCAGTGGCGCAACAAAAGCTTTTGGAATGCCTGGAAGGGTGGGAAAGTGTCAAAAGGGACTCGGGGAAGCGGAGAGAGCATAAAACCATACATACAAAATTTAATCAAAATCCAATCATCAGTTCTTGAGATATTCTAAAGGCAGACAACTCACTCCAAGATGTCCCCACCCCTCCATTTGCACCCTTCCCCTGTTCTAATGTCTCTCAAACTTTATTCACTTCTTCCTTAAGCAATAACAAAACCACACACCAAATTCAATCATCAAATATTAGTTTTTGAGATATGTTGATGGCAAACAAACAAACAAAGAGAGGTGAAATCATAACCTCCGTCCAAGTTTGTTGGTGGAGGTAATAGAGCTGTGAACGTTTAGGGATTTTAGTAAACGTGTACACGCCAAAAAAAGCGAGCATGTATCGTGTACACGAGTTTAGTAACGTAATTTTCGAAAATACACCAAAATTGCTCCAAAACTACAAGGCAAAGTAAAAAAAATGGCGCAACAAAGTATGGCAAAAGTACTGACTGCATTGCCCAAATAGACGCTGAGTTTTGCTTTCCAAATCTTAAAAAGTTTACTTCTACAGTATAAATCATCATTTTTATGAAAAATATGCATGGTAATTCAATTTAGAAAGAACAGATAACTTCCGTTCAATGTCATTTAAACTCAACATCGCGTAACTTTTTTGTCTTATTCGCTACAGCTTTAAAAGTTCTGTGAAAATCTTGCAAACTAGGCTCGCGTAAAACATTTCAAAACTACGCCACCACCACCAGGAAGTTCTGAAATATCAGTCCTCTCGAAAAAATGGCCGCCATCTTTGCGAAGCATGCAGAATTTCAGCTCTGTTAAAACCTTTTTCTGTTTGTTTATTATGCAATATTTTTTCTTTCTTGCAAAATTTATTTGACTCATCAGGTAATATTTACATGTAAATGCACTGATTGTCATGATTCAAGTGTTTTTTGGTCAATAAAACGGGCCTTGATTGCATGGGATTTAAAGCCTTATGGCCTAACGTTAGGCCTATTGTTAGTTTCACTGTTTACTGCTGCACATTCGCGGTGCATTTTACAAGTTAGATTACTCAGATTTTGGCGAAATCAAAGTGCATAATATCCCCATTCATTAGTGATTACTGCACATTTGTGATTCGCACATTTAAAAAGGATTATGCTAATCGGGTTTACAGTTTGTAAAAAGTATTTGATTGGAATTTTGACAGCCGAATGTGTATGTGATTTGAATCATGAATAATCATTTTCAAGGGCAAGACACTATGAGTATGATGTATGAAAAACGATTACACGCAATGAAGCTTGTAGTAAACGTTTACAAGATTTGCGAGCATGTAGCGTGTACACGCTAAACGGTCACAGCTCTAGGAGGTAATAAGATACAGATATGTTCCTTATTTGATTGATTCCTCTCTATTTTATGTTTGAAGTTCATGCTGCATGGCCCTTGCTAACTTTTTAATGCCCCTCTTTGTCATTTCCACCCTGCCCCTTCCTGGTTCAAGCTAGAGGTTAGTGAGTGTCACAATAATTAAACTTGCTTAGAATGACTATGATGATGCACATGATCTTATTATAAGCCTCTTAAGTAAAGGCAGTTAATGTCCAGAGAAAAAAATACATCAAAATTTGTCTTGGATCTATATGAATATAAATACTGTTATGTTTTAAAGGTCTATCTATTAAAATAAAATTGGTATATGAAAATTCACAGGAATATTCTATTAAATATCTTTTAAAATCCAAATTGGAAGAAATGGGTGTTTGATTGATCAAACTTTATTTCAAACCATAATACAAAAGTATATAAGTGACATACAAAGTAGAAGTAAATTGGCTTGGTGAAGCACTCAGAAAACACGAATGTGTCTGTAGGTGAGATACCACCGTACAAAATTAGAATGGGGGAAAGAAGACTAGTTACATTACATTTAGTTAGTTTCTAGAATGACTGGATTCAATAAGATGCGCTTTAAGTTTACTAGAAGTCATGAGAATGGAACAATTTCAAAGATTAATTGGTAGGGACATTACGAATTGCCCTGTACATTACACAGTGCCCTGTACATACTACGGCAAATTCACAAAATACACAAAATTCAAGGGCCCTATTCTGTTGTAGGAATTTTAGGTAAAAGAATTTTGTCACGCAAACCTTCAATTTTAAAGTTCTATACTTTTGAAAATATTATTGACAAAATTACTATGGGTTTGTAACTTTATTTAATCAATTTAAACAAACAAAATAATGAAAATTATTTTTGAATACGTACATGTCCCTGGGTAAGAGCCTGCCAGGCTTGGTTGCTTATGGAAAACTTGAAATAGCTGAAAATCGAAACACTTTGTCAGTTTGTAGATGATCTGGTCTTGCAAATTTAACCGGCTAGCTCTGGAAAAGCATCATCCGTATGATTTAGCCTATCAAACCTGTAGTTAGGTTCTGCAGAAATCAGTAAGTTGCAATACGTATGTTTCAATGTCTTGCTTAATGCTTATAAAAACCTATCTGATTTCATTGTTGTGAAAGCTAGACAGTATCTGTTAGTGATACAACTATGAACTTCAATTGTACTGTAGCCTAAGCCTTAGGTAGGCCTAACGTTACACAGTCACAGTGCCTGCCTAACGTAGAGTTAGGCCTTAGTAACGTAACACTCTGACAGTGACAGTAACTGGAATCAGATAGGACCTAGTGCCTAGGGCCTAACTGGTTTAACGTTACAGCTGTGCAGTGTAGCCTCAGGTTCATAACAAAAAAGACAAACTGTCCTCGGCGAAAACAATGATGTATTTATGATAAAATCACTTCTGTCCAATTAGTATTATAAAACACAGGCCTTCTCCTTTTTCTCAGCTACTAGAACGTTTCCATCTAAAAATTTTCAATCAAATTGCAAAACCAAGATCTGGCATGTCTGGGGCTGAAAGGCCAACGCTACCGTGCACAAATACGATCGTTTTGATAATTTTCATTTTCTGTCGTTCCGACCGACCCGTCGTGAATACTTTCAGTAGTTGAAGTTAGTAAACAGCTGTGGTAAAGGATGGAGAAACACAGTATTAAAAGCAGAAGGGCGTATGCAATAAGAGTAAAGCTAACTTCAAAGAAATAGGAAACACTGGAAATGGGAGTCGGAAAGCATAGGTGTAGAAAAAATGTGGCAGTATTTTGAAGAAAATTGGGAACACTATAAAAGCTACAAGTAAAAAGAGAAATCAGGAGTGCAAAACTGTTTGATGAGGAAAGCTTAGCAACAAAGATCAATAAAGATCCAAAGCCTTTTTATGCATAGGTAGGACAAAAAAAAAAAATGCAGTTGGATCACTAAAAGATGAGAATGGAGAAGTGGTAAACTTAAAGAACACAGATGAACTTTAAACAAATGCTTAGCAAGTGTATTCACAGAAGAGGATACCAATTTACGAAAGAAACCAGAATAAACGTATTGGTATACCATTGGAGAATATGAAAAGTACTAAAGAAAAGTTGTTAAAAAACTACTTTTACTGAACAAGTCTAAAACACCAGGGCCAGATAATCTTTACTTTAGAGCAATTGGTAGAGCTAGCGGGTGTTTTTATTGTGCCATTGTTAAAGATTTTTAAGAGGACATCAAATTTAGGTATTATTCATAGGATTAGAAAGTTTCAAATTTTACGGCGCTACCCAAGAAAGGAAAAAAAATAAGATCCATTGAATTATCGCCCAGTCAACCTTACATCTATACGTGGTAAATTATTTGAGATATCAGATCACTTAGAAACTAATATGTTAATAGGATCTACTCAACACGGCTTTGGAAGGTGTCATACAAACTCCTACGAGTTTGTGGCACGCTGCCACCATTCATTTATACATAAATGAAAAAACAAGTAAAATAATACAAGATAGACATCAAGTACCTGTTGTCCGTTAATCAAAATCAAACTCCAAACACGAGAAATTGCATTGCTCTAATCTATTGCTCTGTTTGATGTACCAATTTTACTCCACTCAAAACCCTAAGCCATCACTCTCTGATCACGAACTCTCTGCTCTCTCTCCTATATTAATTACTCCATCCCTTAATAACTTTAGGTCCTAATAACTTTAGGCCAATCAGGCACACACACATATCAATACTTGGTAAACTTAAAACTAATCAGCAACAGACACTTTATTCAGGACCCACCCCTTTTGGTTAAATTTACTAGGGAAGATAAATGAGCATCATGCCTGCCAATCACAAGTGACTTCTCCAACTGAAATGCCAAGGAGAAGATAGGTTCAAGAAAAGCTCAAAATAGGTGATTAATTACACAAAGAGCAGGGTCAGGAAGATGTAGCAAAACCAAAGTATTTAGCCCATGACAATGATAAATTGCTCATGGAGTAAGAGACAGACCACACAGCACAGAGACACCGTGGCTGTGGTCAGTGAAGGAGACACAACCAGTGATTACAGGCAAAATCAGGACAAATGGGATAATTATCTCAAAAGTGAACAATCCTGACATTGAAATAGTACAGGGAGAATCACAATAACTAATGGGGTAATAAATAAGTATAGGTTAATGCCCTGTGCTTATTCCATCCACCATCAAAGCTATACTGAATAAATAAATTCTAAGCTAAGAAACAAAATACCATCATCAACAATAGGCAAACGAAAATACCTAAATACAAGATGAATACATAAGCAGATACATGAATAATCAAAATACAAGAAGTACCACATATGACACATGTGAGAAGGGGCTACTTTATGACAGAAGGAAACGATCATGTGTCACAAATCTTGTAAAATATTGGAATCATTTGACAAGTAAAACTGATCAAGGGGAACCCGTTTATGTTCTTTATTTGGATATGAGTAAAGCGTTTGATACGGTGCCACTTATTAGACTTATTTTAAAGCTATAAGCTTATAGTAAAGAAGGAAATAATGTGTTTGTATATAATAGAGAAAAAAATTAGAAACAAAGTGGTGAAAAAACTATGTCAATATATTATTCCGTTTAGAAATTACGAAAGTTAGAATTATTTTTGAATTTGGACAATTTGACTGACTGGCAACATCTGTGATGCCATAGAGACAATTTCAACAAAACGTCTTTTGTAACTCTTTAAAAAAAAGTGATTTTTTTTTTTTTTTTTTTTTTTTTTTTTTTTTTTTTTTTTTTTTTTTTATCATTGTAAATGTGATGTACACCAAGAAAAAAACAAAATGTTTTCTTGTTAATAATATATTCCACCCCATCTCTATAATGAACCAAAAATGTTATTCGATAATGTAAAAAAAAAAAAAAAGTATGATTAAATTTATAAGACATACATAAGAACTGTACTGGAATTGCCTTGATGACATCACCGAGCTGAAGGACATATACTGTACGAGGTGTTTTTAAAGTATTAGTTCAGTGGTCAAGCATGTCTATCTTATATGAAAGAGAATGGTGAAGAAAGCATTACAAAATCTTATTCTGTTGAGGAGATATTCAAGTTTAAAGCTGGATATAATTTCTGTAGAATTGACTGAAATCAGACTAATTGTGATGTCACAGTCTCATATTCCTTAATGTCTTTATGTATTTTAAAGAAACTTTTTTAATTTGCTCACTAATTAAATTATTTTCCCTCAAACTTTCTTCAGGTGATATATTATAAGTACACTTCCTAGATTCAGATTTAGTACTTTTTTGACATGTCCCATGGCTTTTAAGTCACAAAATCGCAAGAGAAAATATGATAGAATACATAAGACAGGATCTTACTGTTGGCTAAAGACAGGATCTTACTGTTGGCTTAAGACAGGATCTTACTGTTGGCTCAAGACAGGATCGTACTGTTGGCTTAAGACAGGAACTTACTGTTGTTTCCTCCCAAAAGGATCTTGGGGTTATTGTTGATAATGAACTTACTTTTCGTGAACACATATCAAGTGCTATCAATAAAGCTAACAAAATTTTAGGCACAATCAGACGCACATCTAGATTCTTTGATAAGAACACGTTACAAGTCGATGGTTCGACCAGTTATTGAATACGGTAACCCTGCGTGGGCTCCTCTCTTTGTGGATGATATTGAAGCAGTTCAAAGGAGAGCACCGAGAGAGAGAGAGAGTTGAACACACAATTACAATGACGGGGTCGTCGCCTGCGTATTCGGTTATGATAGTACAAATGCTATCACGAAACGCTTAATACGACCCGGACGAGAACACAGGTACGACGTACGGACAGACATAACATCGACAACCAAGTCAATGTCCACGGCCTTTGATAACCAGTTGTGGTGCACTGGCGTGTCTACCCACCCCAGGATTAAACCCGGGGCCTCGTGGTCTGTAGACAGGAGAGCCACCAAATTGATACCTGCTTTTAAGGATTTGGTATATGAAGCAAGACTTGAAAGATTACATGCTGAAAATTTCTCTTCAAGCCTACCCGCACCCGACATCTGAGTTAATCCTGAAAACTCAGATATAACAATTACCAACCCGACTTCCAGTTCAGTGTATTGTGTTTCCACTCCAAACAATGATTGTTTATCTGCCATTCCCATGCTTACCAGTCAAGTAGCCCAAGGCTATAAGTGTGTAAAAGATTACACAAAGCAGAGCTGAACAATCAGGGCACTTTTGTGATTGAAATCACTCATCCGTGTTAAGTGTCTTTAGTGGGAGAAGTTTGTTTTCAAACTGGTGATAAAAATAGCTGTGTATCATAATGCATGAGGTAATAATGTGCATTAACTGTGAATGATTGACGGACCATTTCTTCTAAGAAAAGATATTGCTTCATGTAAATGTACCATGTTTGGCATACAGAAGAATTAGAGGGGAAATGATTTTTGTATTCAAGTTTGACTGGTGAAATTGATACTACTAACTCTCCATTTGTTCCATTTGTTCTTGTTACTGGTTCAAGCACTAGTGGACATTGTTTTAAATTACGCAAACCCAGAGTTAATACTTCTGCTAGACATAATTTTATTTCATTTTTTTCTCTGAGAGTGATCCATGGTGGAACTTATCTCCATAATCAGATGTAACCTCTTAATTGTTTCAAGTCAAGATTGGACAATTACTGGAAATTTCAACTTAGACTTTACAACTACAGAGTAAACGTGATGTGAAGAGCGATTAATTAGCTTTTAGCTATGATGATAATGATGACGATGACGGCGATGATGATGATGACTGATTTTATGCTACATTTGTGATGTATTACCCTGAATGCCTGGGTGTGGGTATAACTTATAAGCTCATTGGCAGCGGAGCAATATTTCAAGTGGGGTAGGGGGAGGACACGCACGTTTGAAACGACTGATCTGAAAGACGGAAAATAGTCAGGAAATAAGTCAATGATTAATCTCTTCGGTTCCTTTCTACCTTAATCCACACCCTCATTAAAGAAAGAAGAAAAAGATAGTTTCAACGTGATATTGCTACAAAAATGTTTATTTTGTTATGATGGAAATAAAAAAATACACGTGATGACGTTGCCTTTACAGTTTAGAGTTTAAAACGGTGATTTTATTATAGCAATTTAACCAAATATTTGGTTAAACTGGGTACTTTGAAATATCCAAAAAATTGGGTACTTTTATGTATTACGTCATCGCATGAGCCTACACTCTATTTAACTTCTTGTTTGTGTTTTAAATCCCTACATAAAGTCGCCTCACGTTATCTTCCTTATCACATTCGCCCCGTTCCCACATTGACTATTGCTACTCCCTTCTGCTGGTATTGCCAAGTGACCTAAATGATTAGTCCAGTGCGACGACAAGTGAACACACAACTACAATGACGGGGTCGTCACCTGCGTATTCGGTTATGATAGTAACAATGCTATCACGAAACGCTTTATACGACCCGGACGAGAACACAGGTACGACGTACGGACAGACATAACATCGACAACCAAGTCAATGTCCACGGCCTTTTGATAACCAGTTGTGGTGCACTGGCGTGTCTACCCAACCCAGGCTTGGACCCAGGGCCTCGTGGTCTGTAGGCAGGTATGATAACCGCTACACCACAGTAAGTAGACAAGTTCAGTGGTCAAGCATGTCCATCTTATATGAACAATGAAAAGGACTTAAAAAAAAAAAAAAAAAAAAACTAACATCAGACTAGTTGTGATGTCATAACCTCAGATTCCTTAAAGTCTTTATGTATTTTAAAGAAAGTTTATTTAATTTGTTCACTATTTAAATTATTTTTCCTCAAACTTTCTTCGGGTGGTATATTATAAATACCCATCCTAGATTACGTTTTACTACATTTTTGACATATCCCATGGTTTTTAAGCCACAAAATTGCAGGATAAAATATAATAGAATACATCTTATTTCAGTCGTTTCTACACAAATGATACCAAACTTTAATCTTAGATATCTCCTTAACGGAATTAGATTTTTGAATGCTTTCTGGACCATGTCATTTCTTTTGAAGTCCTCTTTCATATACGATGGACATGTTTGACCCCTGAACTAATCCTTTAATTCAATCTATTCAACGTATTTAAAATTTTGCTGCACGGATAGTACAAAGGCTATAAGAAATATGACCATATAACTTCCATTCTCTATTCCCTGCATTGGCTACAAATTACTCTGAGCATTAGATTTAAGATTTTAGTATTAGCTTTTGAATGTATTCACTGTAAATCATCAAACTCTCTTAAAGAACTCATTTTTTCTAAACACTCCAAATATAATCTTCGTAATAGAAATGCTGTTTGGCTTTATGTACCAACCATAAAGCACACAACACTTGGTGGGAGGGCATTTTCTAGGGTGGGACCACTTTGGTGGAATAAACTACCAGTTAAAATCATACAAACCGAAAACCAATCCACGTTTGTAAAAGTTCATAAAATTCATCTTTTCAAAGCTTATTTCAATAGTTAATTTAATTAGTTTTCATCAGCATTTTATTGGGTGAGAGGTAGTTTCATTTATTGTTTTCATTGTAAAGCGTTTTTGAATATGATTGTATACATAAAACGCTGTACAATTAATTATCATTATTATCATAGGTATTCATACGCTCTAATGATTCTCCCTTTCTTTTTGTCCCCAGAACTAAGTGTAAAACATTAGGTGGCCGTGGCTTTTATTAGCAGGTCCAGCCCTTTGGAATGAACTGCCTGCCTTTATTCGTTCAGTTAACAATTTTAGTACGTTTAAGTCTAAATTAAAAACGTACTTTTTACGTATTCCCTTTGTTTAGTTTTATCTTATTGCTCATAATCTGTTTTATTGATTTTCTCAAAAAGGCAACGCTGATTTTCATAAAAAAGCATAGGCGAAAAGTTTTGAATATCTATTTACTATCCGTCTCCAAAATTTCAGGATATCCATTAAAATGTTGGACAATCCGGAGCGGAAAATGAAAAACCCAATAGGTTTAGTGTAGGCTAGTCAAATGTGTAGGCTCATGCCATGACGTAATACATAAAAGTACTCAATTTTGTGGGTATTTCAAAGTACCCAGTTTTTCGGGCTGCTCCCAGACTTGACTGGCAAATCTGCTTACAGCAAGAGTTTTCATAACTTACGATAAAGTATTATAGCCCTAACTTGAAAAGTGGGCATTTGCCCCCAAAATTTGTCTCGGAAAGTAAAAGAAATAAAACTTAAATCCGTGTTATTATTGTAAAGGCCTACATAAAGCATGTATGGGGGTTGAATGAGACATGTATGCATAAAAGTGACGTTTTTGTGAATCAAAACTGAATATATCGCAACGGCCCAGATCAACTGATCAATGCAAATAAGTTGACCTCATCCATGGCATACAGCAGTCCTTAAAAAAATGATGATTTGTTGTAACTGGCTTCAGCAAAATAAAATTGGGTAGGTGTACGTGGAAAAAAATTTGGCCAAATTTATGTTTTTTGTATACTTTTTTTACCTTTATAACTTTTAAACACTATAGCACTACCAGCATTCAGACCAAATTTAAAAAGAATATTTGAGTAGGCCTAGATACCAATTTTGTTGGGTATAGGTATAGGATTACAGCAAACGAAGATTTCATTCTAAGGATGGCCAAGCTCTAGGTGCAATTGGGCCAATTGAATGCACATTAAGTTCAGTACAATTTTTTTGTGTAAATGGCCTTTGCGCATTTAACGTCGAGCAGTGCATGCATGCAATGGAGGAGAACATGACAAGCTTCTAAGAAAGTTCCAAAGAAAACAGTTCATTTATTGGTGCATATAGGGGAAGATCCTTAGGTGCGACCCCCTTCCCCCTCCCGGCAACGCCAATAGCATTTAGAAAAATGTTGGTCCCAGGTCATTAAAGCTGGCAGTCCGAAATTTAAACAGAAAAGCGAAAAAGTGGTAAGGGATTAACGTTTATTCATATTTTTTATTCTGAATAATGAAAAAAATACTATCACCAATTTCATTATAATAATAAAATACATTTTCTATCAATTTCCATGCATAATTTGATAGAATAATTGAATCATTTTACATTTTTTCTTCTTCAATTTTCGGGGAACGATTTGCAATTTTGTACATATCACTGAATGACCTTGAATTTGTTGTTAATGTTTTATCTATGTCTTTATAGCCTTTATTCTTTAATTGTCTAAATATTTTGAGGGATGCAGCAAATTCACACCAAGTTTGAGTCGTGACGACAATAAGCCAGTTCATGGTTACAAACGCGCATGCTCGGAACTGATTAAGGGGTCAGGTCAAGTGATGATAACAATCAGCGCGATACGGTCTGATCATATGTAAACCAAATCTTTCTCTGTGTTAATTCTACCACACGATGGCTTTGTGGGGACATATAAATGGATGCAATGTGGGACATAGAGATGGATGTCATGTGGGACATAGCGATGGATGCCATGTGGGCACAGGGAAAGATGCCGTGTGGTAAATAGGGTGGTTTGGGATATGGGACATATGAGTGCATGGGATGCTATTTGGTACATCTTTAGGATGAGATGCCATGTGGAACATAGAGATGGATGTCATGTGGAACATGAAAAGGGATGCCGTGGGATTTCCATGTAGGGCATAGAGAGGAATGATATTTGGCACATGGGTAGGGAGGCCATGCGGGACAGAGATGGATGTCATAAGGGATATAGGGATGGATACCATGTGGGGCACAAGGAAGGATACCTTGTGGTACATAGGGTGTGATGGTATATTAGACATCTGAGTGGGATGCCATTTGGTACATCTTTTGGATAAGAAACCATGTGGGACAAGAAGATGGACGCCATGTGGAACATTGGAGGGTGAGACATGGTAAGGGATGTCATGTGGGACAAAGGGAAGGATTCCATGTGAGGCAAAAGGAGAAATGACATGTGGCACATGGGTGGGTAAGGATGCCATGTGGGACATAGAGATGAATGTCACTTGGGACAGGGGTGGGATGATATGTGGGGATACAGGGTGGGATGTCAGATGGGACATGGGTGGGGTGGATAGTGGGATGTTATTATAATTGGACTTGTGATATGTATGTCAATTTGAATCAGTATGCGAGTCATGACGGTATTCATCGTTCTAGTTTAATTTAATTTTGTTATATACATGTGGCATCCCACCCTATGTCCCACATGACATCCCTCCCTATGTCCCAAATTTCGCTCTTCCCTATCTCTAACATGGCATCTGGTTCTCCTAGATGCTCCATATGGCATCCATATCTTTGTCCCACATGATATCCCACCCGTTGTTACACATGGCGTCCGCTATGTGCCACATGGCATCCCTCCCTATGACCCACATGGCATATTCTTATATCCTACATGGCTTCCATTCATGTCTCATATGTCATCCTCACCCTATGTTCACATCTATGTCCTACATGGAATCTCACCCTAATGTATGTCCCAAATGGCATCCCAACCTTTTCCCACATGGCATCCAACCCAGTTGTCCCACATTGCATCCCCCACGATGTCCCTAATGAAAGGAACATCCATTTCGAAAGCACAAATACATACATGTAAGGGCACCTAATCCACTCAAATATTAAATGCAGAAAATTGGAAAGTAACAGTGTTATTTAGTGCGTGTCAGTGATGCTTATGGCAAGACATTCTTCATTGACCTCCTGACCTGCATTGCGCAATACATGTTATCGGTACCATGAACTGGCTTATTCCGATCAAATTCTAACAGTAGCCTACATGCTGGAAACGACTCATTTTTGATGACTGGGATATAGAAATGAAAAGCAAATAATTCTATTTTTTATTTTTTATCTTTCCCCAGCCATAATCACAAAAATAGTATAAAATCGTACATATTGTAAATGAACCAGCAAAATGTTGCAAAATATTTCAACTTATGTGTTCTTATGTGCTTCTTTCATTATACCTATAATACATGCAGTTACGGTCACGGTCCATTTAAACTGTTAAATTCAGTCATAGAAATTAAAAATACGAACTAACTTCACTGGGGTGGAATCACTTTGTTGATTTGCTAGTTCCGCGAAAAATCATACTTCGGTGAGAAAAGTGTCTTTCTCATACTTTGATACGCCGCCCTTGATTTTGAGAAGCGAACCCATACCGACATAATTTACATTGACAACATGTTACTGCATGTGAAGATCAAGAATGTGACCCTTAAAAAGTTTGGCGCTGGCTGTGAATACTACCTCCGCTATGCCGGGGTGGTGTCTAAAACGAAGACTGAAGATGTTTCACGTTTTATGTCATATAGGCTATATAAGCTGATAAGATGGTAAGTTTCTTCCTTTTTTTTCTTCAAAAACGTTTGTCTTATGAATTTGACTACAAATACCCGCAGAAAGGTCAGAAAATGTCAAACCTGCGCCGCAGCACACAGGAAACATACGGACCTTACCTACATACACCTCAATCCTGTAAACATACGCATATTTTCCTTGTCTGCATTTCAAAATAAGGTAGGTTTTGGAAAATGTTGTAAAACTAGTTAATTCTTAACATGTTGTGCCATTAAAGTCTTGGATTTATGATGGTGCATACTGATTTGAACGTTGAACTTCGGTAGGACATCGTTCCCGAAAAAGTTCCCCTACTTAATGGATTAGTTCAGGGGACGCAGGAAGTGTACCTCTAATTGTCCCTCGGGTGCAAGAACCCCGAAATTTCCCGGTTACACACGGAAAAGCTGCACTGGGAAATTATGTTTCCATCAAACGTTGCTCAGCTCATCTGGTCATGATATGGAACGTTAACAGAGCAGTATATTTAATGTCTGCCTAATAAATCCCCCAAGTTTACGATTTTCACCACGTTCACCATTTTTCAATAATTTTACCCTCCTCACCTCCCCTAACCGGGAAGAAATCATGTTACCGCGGAACTGCGGAAGGTGAAAATAAAAACGGCGCCGGAATAGGTTTTAATCTCACTTCGCAATGCTAATTTTAACTCTAACAAAATAACATCTTTTTTATATCCAATAATTTCTTGCCATTTTCTCTGTCCATTTCGCCCGACTGCATCCATACATTTTGCCGACTCGTCCCATTTTCTGAATTCAAGGGTTGCAGCCCCAGCTCTCCCACTCGCCTCGTACGCCTATGCTGTTAAAAGTTATGTCCCCAATCACACTTTTCAGAAGAAAATTAAGGCCTGGAACTGTCATCATATTCATTTTTACTTGTCAAACGCCGTAATAGATTGAAAAATATTGTCATAAGTTTATGTCTTTAAGACAGCGGCTCAACTAAGGTGGCATAATATATATATATATATATAATATATATATATATATATATATATATATATATATATATATATATATATATATATATATATATATATATATATATATATATATATATATATATATATATATATATATATATATATATATATATATATATATATATATATATATATATATATATATATATATATATATATATATATATATATATATATATATATATATATATATATATATATATATATATATATATATATATATATATATATATATATATTCATATTTCAGTAGAGACGAGTTACGTTAATTGTCGCATATGCATACATAACGCATACGATCGATCATTCGACCACGTTCGTTCTCCGAGTCAGAGAGCATTTGAGAGTGGCGAAAGTTTCATTTATCAGTTTGTTTGCTACCAAACAGTTACCACTAGTTACCATTTATTATTATTTACCACGTTTCTCCGCGATGACACACTTCCACATGTACACTAGACTGCTAACCTCCAGCTCAGTTCTTCAAAAACTGCGCATTACCTGATTACCAGAGAGCAATTACAGAGAGAACAAAACTACTTCCCAGCCATTACGCATTCTGAACTGCAAAGTTTCTCGCCAACTCCCGGGTACTATATACGTCTACGCGGGCCAAGCACTTTAGAGTATTAATCCCTTGCATATACAAATGAGGCGCTTCATATATCGGTGGATACGTAGTTTTAGCCAAGCGCTGAAACTTGATATATTCATAATACCATCATAGCGACAAGTTGAAGTAATACTAGAATCTGATTAGTCAATAAATTTGCCATTGCTCATCTAGCCTAGAAAAAAAGAAGGAAAAAAAATCGCCGCCCGGGCGCTTTTTTTTCTTCTGCAGACCAGAATTGCTATTACAGATTTTTTCAGCCAATCATATACAAGAATGACAATGACGTAATTAAATATGATTATTTATATACAACATTAGCCCTGTAACATAGGACTGTATACTATAGCCTGTATAGTATGTAATGTATACATGGAGTACTCACTACGACTACGCACTCCGTCCAAAAAGGAAAATCGGGACTTAGAGAAAAATGTTCAAAAAAGATAAAACTCACCTACAACTTAAACAAAAGTCTATTTGGGCATGAACTCGTACTAGGCCTAGGCATACCAACAACTAGTGCGAATTATCTCACGCATATACAGCAGCTTGAAGATCTACGTATACAACGTGAGAACTATCGCTATACAACTTTGATTTTATGAAGTGATTATTCGCAGGGCAGCCCTGCGAATATCCACACAGTATCTCAAGCCAGCACTGCGAATAAGGTTAGGGTTGGGTTTAGGTTTTAGGTTAGGGTATATGTTATCACTGCCCTGCGAATAAGCCCCACCTTGATTTTTACACACTTACCAAAAACTCCGTTCCTACAGCACGTGTCAAGGGAAAGTCTTAATGCAAGGGAAAGTCGCTTAAGTACTACTCTATAAATCATGTCTTAATTTTCATACAAGGAGCGAATGTTAGAACTTCACTCAGAACACCACTTACCGAGATATTGTTAACTACTTCCTCGATATTCAAAGGAGGATTCGCTTCTAAGCACATTTTAAATTGTGCCATATCTGTAGTGTCAGGTTTTTTCCATTGTTTTACGGCAAAGTAATGTTATTCACTCGCGGTCATGGAATTACTAAGTCCCAAATTATTCTGTCAGACGATAGGTCATAAGTTGTATATGAATATTCATATTTGATTACGTCATCGTCATTCTTGTATATGATTGGCTGAAAAAATCTGTTATGGCAATTCTGGGCTGCAGAAGAAAAAAAAAAAAGCGCCGCCCGGGCAGACGACAAAAACTTGTATGCGCTAAGGGAGCACTGTTTTATTTATATAATAAATAGAGAAAGCACTGTTTTATCTATATGATTTATAGAGACGCATTGAAGAAATGGAGTGTGATATATTGATGTATAAATGTAATAATAATAACCCAAAATTATGGTAACACATACTGCAACTGGCTATGCAGATATCATGGATAGCTGAGTGGCCGAAATACTCATAAGAGCATATCAATCAATAAGTATTGTACGATTTTAAGCATTAATATGGTGGTAGATAGTTATTTAGCTCCAAATAATAACGACTATTTTATTTCATAAGTCAGTACAGGCGGGTCAGATTACTAGGAGGGGAAAACACACACTATCATTTGGGGTAGGGGGGGGGAGGCGGAAGTAACGGTAATGAAAATGATTGACGCCCCGCCACTGCTACGATCTGAAGTTTTCTCAAACGATTGTACCCATTTGATTTCATGGGCTTCAAAATAAGTAAGATATTTCCGTCATTCAGAAACCATCAAACATAAAATTTATCGGAAAAATAGGCCAGAGCAGCCAGTCTGGTTCATGTTCAGCAGAAATGTTTACAACAAATTGACATCTGGTATGTTAAATTGAAAGACCGTTTCGGTTTCTCTGCTATTATCAACTGATCAACGATATATCGGGAATAGCCCCAAATAGCAACTCCCTCAAAGTAGGTCAGTACCGTCAGTTCACTGACAATTGTCGCATTTATATTATATGCAAAAATAGGGGAGTTTTATCCCGGCGAACATTCATGTTAACAATTATTTAAAAAATACAGGACTGTTTCGAGTGATAACCAGATCTTTTAATTACCGCGTGCTCATATTTTGTTTGTTAATATAACCAGATAACAGGACATGGGTCACAAATTAGGCGGTAGGAGGGGTGCATGGTAGAGGCGGATCCAGAGGAAAGGGGAGGGGCATGGTCTCCTGAGATTTTTCCGATGATACCTTTTTACCATGAGATAATTCTTAAGCTATGGTTTATGAAATATTATGTCAACGGGATAAGCTAATGTAGTTTTCAATTCTTCATATACTGGCAAAAAATTGCTTATTTAGTGAATAGAAATTGCTTATATTGACAGACAGACGGTTGTGTTCAATTTTTGGTCTGAAAGCCTAATAGTCCGAAGGTTCAATAGTCCGAGAAAAAAAAGACCCACTAGTCCGATTTTTTGACCCTGGGAAGAAAATATCCCAATAAGATAAACATATCAGATAATAAATGATAAATTAAAATCGTCAACTCAATCAACATTGAGTTAGCAGACTCGGGAAATTTCCTTCAATTTTTAGAAAATTTCTTCAATTGCTTTCATTTTTGGGAATTTTCCTTCATTTTCTTGGTTCACTAGTCCGAAAGCCCAATAGGCAGATAGGTTAATGGACTATCGTACCTTCGGACTAGTGGGCCTTTTCTTTCGGACTAGTGAGCCTTCGAAAAATTGAAGGAAATTTCCCGAGTCTGCTAACTCAATGTTGATTGAGTTGACGATTTTAATTTATCATTTATTATCTGATATGTTTATCTTATTGGGATATTTTCTTCCCAGGGTCAAAAAATCACCATTGGTGAAGCAATCGAGAGAAATTGGAGAGAAGGTGACATTTGTCCCAGTTAGTAAGTTAAACAAAATCCTATAAGCATATTTTCCCAAAAAAGGAACAAAATTTCACGAAAATTTAAGAAAACTTTCATCATTAAAAAGCAATTTTTACAAAAATGAAGAAAATTTTCCGACTGAGAATTAAAGCAAATTGCACGAAAATGGAGAAAATTTCTCCTAAATAAAAGTAGTTTCCCCAAAAAAAAATTGAAGAAAATTTCCAAAAAATTGAAGAAAATTTCCAGAAAATGAAAGAAATTTCCAGAGAATTAAGCAAATTTTATGAAAATTTTAATAAATTTTTCCCCAAATTGAAGAAAATTTGCCGAGAATTAAAGCAAATTTCACGAACCTTGAAAATTAAAGAAATTTATGAAGGAATTTTCCCTAAAATGAAAGAGATTTTCCGAAATTGAAAGGGATTTCCCCCAAGTCTGTTACTCAATGTTGACTATTGAGTTGACGATCCTGATTCATTATTTATTATTTGTATATATTTATTTCATAGGGATATTTTCCTCAAGCTGGAATCGGGGAGCAATCGAAAAGAATAAGGGGAATATTTTCCCCAGCTAGTATGTTATGCAAACATTGCCATAAAAACTGACTTGTATGCGCTTTGCGCTATTGTGTGCATACCTCGTTAGTTCTTGATAAAGCTGTATTTTCTGCCTAACCCTCTTCTCCCTGTAATTCAATAATCATAATCTGATAATGGACTAACCTTGTTTCTTAACTTGTGACCGGGCAAAATGGCGCTATCGGAACCCTGAAAGGTGTATGGACAGGTAGCACCAACATGAAAGTTTAAAATATACTAAAAACCATGCAAACCGCTAAACGTCCCACCAAAAATTCAAAATCGGTAAACAATTTTTTTTTTAAGTTGTCCATTTTACAGCATTTAAAACCGAGATACCTAAATAGCATACATTGCGCAATATTTTGTGACAGGCTGAATGGGACAACTAGAAAAATTGCTGATGTTAACTTATTGCTATTCGGTCCTTTCCCAAAAATTTGTTGAATGGAGAAGTTAACTATAGTGAACACGAATTTGAATATTATTGTAACCTTGACCCTGATTTAGCACTATAGAACGCAATTTAATTATTTTGTTAGTCTCATGTGCGGGAAAATGGGTTCCCATTAAAAAATTGCCCCTTTCCAAAAATGAAGTGCCCCTTATACTTTTAATCTGACAGGGGACTAACATATGCATACAACTTGGGGAAATGCCCCCTAATAGATCGTGCCCCCACGAGATTGTGCCCCCACTTTTCGAAAGCTTCCTACACCCCTTCTCACGCCCCTCTGTGCACCTTAACTACGACAAATATGGTTCCACATTTCTGTCATGGCACTCAGGAAGCGACAGGTCTATTATGTAAACTGCATGCTCAAAATCCGCCATCTAATTTTATTAAATGAAGAGAATTTTGACTTCAAATTAAGTGCCATTTTTTGAAGCTTGTATATTAATAGTTACTATGCTACAATCTGCTTTCATTATTACTATCCATACAAAAAAGACAAATGCCAAGACAGCCCTTCCTTAAAGGGTGTTTTTGTTTATGTTTAAATCATGAGAAGGCTGTTGAACAATATGACTAGAGTTGAATGACAAGTCAACAGGTCCGCCAAAAATGAATTCAAGTGAGAGAAAAGTGCGGTTTATGCGTGAGGGATTTCAGAGAATGTGAGAGACCGGGGACCACACTTACTAGGATCAGGGAGTTGGAATTAAACCATTTTTTTCAACTCCATGGATAAACTAATAAGTATAGTGTTTAGAAAAATGTTCCCGCGGCGTAGCCGTTCAAGGGTGAAATCATCTACAAGTGTCGATTTTGAGAGTAATGATCTGAAGAAAATTAAAAAAGGATAAGTCCTGGTGTCAAGTGACTGAGTAAATTCCCTCTCATATGAAAGAGGACTTCACAAAAAACAAAATGGTGAAGAAAAGTATTCACAAATCTGAGATATTCAACTGTTTAATTTTGAAGTGTGATTTATTTGTGTAGACACGACTGAAATCAGACTATTTGGGACGTCACAGTCTCAGAGACAGTGATGTATTTTATCATATTTTGTCCTGCGATTTTGTGGCTTAAAATCGTCATTGGATATGTCAGGAAAGTGGTACAAAAGAATCTAGCAACGGTAATCATAATTTACCACCTGAAGAAAATAATTCAAATAGTAAGCAAGTTAAAAGATTGATCAAGTGTTCAAGCATGCCCATCTTACATAAAAGAGGACTTCAAAAGCATTCCTATCTTATATAAAAGAGGACTTCAAAAGAAACAAAATTATCTACCTACTGTGGTGTAGCGGTTATCATACCTGTCTACAGACCACGAGGCCCTGGATTCAAATCTAAGTTGGGTTAACTCCATGGGTAGACACGCCAGTGCACCACAACTGTTAACCAAAGGCTTTGGACATTGACTTTGTTGTCGATGTTATGTCTGTCCGTACGTCGTACCTGTGTTCTCGTCTGGGTCGTATTAAGCGTTTCGTGGTAGCATTGTTACGATCATAACCGAATACGTAGGCGACGACCCCGTTATTGTAATTGTGTGTTCACTCGTCGTCGCGAGAAACAAAATGGTGAAGAAAGCGTGGAAAAATCTTATTCTGTTGAGGAGTTATTTAAGTTTAAAATTTGGTATCATTTCTTTAAAAACGACTGAAATCAGACTAGTTGTGATGTCACATCCTCAAAGTCTTTATGTATTTTAAAGAAAGTTTTTTTCTTCTCACTATTTAAATCATTTTCCCACAAACTTTCTTCAGGTGGTATATCATAAGTACCCTTCCTAGATTCAGTTTTTCTCCTTTTTTGACATATCTCATAATAATTTTTATGTCACAAAATCGCAGGACAAAATTTGACAGAATACATAAAGACTTTGAGGAATCCAAGGCTATGACGTTACAGCTAGTCTGTTTTCAGTCGTTTCTACACAAATGATACCAAACTTTAAACTTAAATATCTCCTTAACGGAATAAGATTTTTGAATGCTTTTTTTCACCATTTTGTTTCTTTTGACTGTTTGAAGTCCTCTTTCCTATTGACCAACACGCTTGACCCCTGAACTAATCCTTTAAATAAAGTTTCTTTCAAATACATCAAGATGTGTTCGTATATCCTTGAATACATCAACACTTATTAAGAATGTGAGGATAAGGGCGCCAACTTTCCATTCATTTCTACACAGCATTAATCCTTAACTGAATAAGATTTGTGAATGCTTTCTTCACCATTTTGTTTCTCTTAAAGTCCTCTTTCATAAGATAAACTTGCTTAACCACCAAACTATTTCTTTAAAGAAAGAAATTCATAGGGTTGCATACAAGTTTAAATGTTTCAAATGTCGATTTCAATCGACATATCGGTTTCAAGAAATTTCATTGGACAAATATATCATTAAGAAGTTGATGCTATTTATTCAAATACATGTTCAATTTAATGAAACAATCGTTCGACTTCTTTTGATATGTTTCATTTAGAGCATTCTGATTGATTAAAACCGTCATATGACAATGACATTTTTTAAAATTGACATATGTCGGTTGAAATTTAGAACAAAGAGCGCTTGGGTTAGTTTTGGAGGTCAGTTTCTATCCGTAACAGCCGTGTTGCGTGGTATAGAATCCACATATTTCCGATAACACTTAATATTGTACTTTCCTGGGTTTAATTAAGCTTACAATTTCGACTAAACATGGGAGTAGAAGAACGCAAACATCATGGAGAGGATCGCCACTGCCCCTCATCGCACGGGGCAAGCCATACCCCCCGCCCCATTGCACAGGGCTACAAGGGGGTTTTATGGCAATTTTTCTGATCATAGTAATACTAATTGTGATACAACCAAATCATTTTATGTTATGAATTATGCTTTTGAAAGAAGCCCTACTGTTCTTAAGTTTCCGCCTGCCATTTCTATACTTCATCCCCCTTTTTTTAGTTTTCATCCGTGTTTATATATATATATATATATATATATATATATATATATATATATATATATATATATATATATATATATATATATATATATATATATATATATATATATATATATATATATATATATATATATATATATATATATATATATATATATATATATATATATATATATATATATATATATATATATATATATATATATATATATATATATATATATATATATATATATATATATATATATATATATATATATATATATATATATATATATATATATATATATATATATATATATATATATATATATATATATATATATATATATATATATATATATATATATATATATATATATATATATAATATTTATATATGTATACGTATATATCTATAAATATATGTATATAGTGGTGTTTGAGCGTAGGTGTTTGAAGCTGTCTCTATTAATTTACATCTTCAATCCAAAGATTTTAAGTACGAAATATTAAAAGCGCAATTCAATATATTTCCAAAGACCATACACTTTAATTGATCAATTCCAGTTCCGAAAAGTAAGGCGCAAGGCAACTCCAGGGATCAAAATCTGGTTTTTCTCATCAAAGGTGTGAGGAGAGGGAGGGGTGGGGGAGTACTGGGGAGGGGGAGGACGTGGACGGGCTCTTTACATTGCCCTAAAATACGCAAAGATCACCATACAAAAGATTTTAAAAGTGGGGGTTGTCCCTTGTACCACACCGCCCTCTCCACTCAAACAAATATTGTCCATGCCAGAAACTATTGTTCTGCTTGGTCATTCATTATTACCATCATGGAGCGGTTTTAAATCTATCGAGTTTGGTTAACCGTCTGACCATGGGTTAACTGTTCAGTTTATAGCTTTGTGTTTTGCCTCCAAGAAATTTCCCACGTTTTCTTCACGCAAATTAGTAAGTTCATTAAATGCCTAATTAATATCAACGAAAGAGCTAGTAAAAGAGTAATTTATGTTACGCTACCCATCTTTGTATCGGATTTCTGCAAAAACCTGGGAAAGAAAATAGAGTTACCTCAGAGAAGCGGCACTTATTTGAGCGTTAATAATCCGCAGTTGAGTACAAAGATTCTATTCATAAAGATAACAACGTCCTTAAATTGCCGAAACGTCAGTCATTATCAACCTGTTGCGCATACTCATACCAAAACAGGCAAGGGACTTGGATTGGCTGAGAAGTTTGTGAACGTCTTCTGTTGACCCCAAGATTCTAAATAAGAAAAAAGTTGATTAACGACGCGTATTTGCGAAAATGAGGTCAGCTGGAGTGTCTTGAAACGAAACATGAACTTCAAAGACTTGTATTTTTGTAATTTAAAGTTCAAAGAATTGGACGACATATTCGTAAAGCACTGGTATCAGGTCATCAAGTTATGTAAAGCTAGGACCTTGTGTAAAGGAAAGCTTTAAAACAACGGCAATATATTAACAAGTCTTCTTTTTTTAACAATCTTTCATATTAAAACATTATTTTGAACTTGAAGAAACATGGAGTATGATCCCTTCTACGATTACCTTGGCCTCAACGGACTCGTTCAATCCTTCGTGTTCAATAACACTGACCAAAATCCCAAGGTCATCGACATATCACCGATATCTGAGCCCTCGTTTCCATCGTGGCCGTCAGTCAACCGTCCACCATTTCATAGTTGTAATATTGTTGGCAGAAGCAGACATTGCAGCGACGGGTATGGGACAGCTTCATCCGATGAGGAGACGGACATCCCCGGCAGTCCACCAGCCGCCGCAGGATTGCAACCATTTCAACTGGCCGCCATTATGTCCATGAGCAAGGTCTACAACGAACAAAGTCAAAGACGAGCCATACGACGCAAAAACGTGAGTAATTTTTTTTCTTTTCTGAACGCACAGTTCGCTTGACGAAAAAAATTAGCTTAATTGCATGCTTTTCATGAAAGAAGCAACACATTTTCGAGCATCATTATGCAAATTCTTATGCAAATCTGTGATACATGTATCCACAGTACGACCTGGTGTTTTGTTTTGTGAAAAGGAACTTAAGGCTATGATTCCCGGGTATGATTCATAATCATTTGAACTAAAATTTTATGGTGCAGCGAATTTTGGAGTAAACTGCAGAATTCAACGCACTTCTGGAGGTGTACCCTAGGCAGAGTCGTAGTTGGTTCTGAGAGAACAGAAGTCCTATTTTTCTTTTTATAACATGTTTTATTTCATGATAGGAGGCCTACTAGGAACTTGCCCTTTCTCTGCAGGCGTAGTTGTAGTCGCAGTGATGGAGTAGGATTATGAACTTACCCTTTCCCTGCAGGCGTACTTGCAGTGATAATGATAATAATACATACATACATTCATATAGCGCTAATTTTGTTAAAACATTCAAAAGCGCGTTACATACAAGGACAATAGATACGAAAACAAAAATAAGAATGCAGAAATGATTACCTAAATATAAATACAATGGATCAAGCTGCACATTAGATTAGTGTCTTCTTAAACAAAAAAATTTTAAGCTTAGTTTTGAAGGAGGTCAGGGATACTTTATCAATACATTTGAGTTCAGTTGGGAGTGAATTCCACAACCAAGGACCTTAAGCAAAGGCCGTTTTGCCAAGAGTTTTATGCTTAATACGGGGAACAATAGGGACTTAAAACGAAAGTCATAGCGGGATGGTTTTTCAACTACCGTTTCACATAAATAATTTGGAGCAAGGCCTTTAATGCACTTTATATACTTGTAAAATAATTTTATAATCAAATCTTTGTTTGACTGGTAACCACTGAAGTGACTTCAAAACATTAATGTGAGAAAATTTTGGTAGGCTGAAAATCACCCGAGCAGCACCACTAAGTATTCTTTTAATTCTGTAAAGTTAATAATCAGGTAGTCCAACAAGAAGTGAATTACAATAATCAATGTGACTTATATTATAACAAAAGCATTAATAAGGGTTTTCATGGAATCTACATTAAGATATTTGGCAATCTGACGTATGTTATAAAGGCCGTGATAAGCTTTGGAACAAACTTTCCCAATATGATGGAGTAGGACTAGGAACTTGCCCTTTATCTGCAGGCGTAGTCGTAGTGATGGAGCAGGGCTAGGAACTTGCCCTTTCTCTGCAGGCGCAGTCGTAGTGATGGAGCAGGGCTAGGAACTTGCCCTTTCTCTGCAGGCGTAGTCGTAGTGATGAAGCAGGGCTAGGAACTTGCCCTTTCTCTGCAGGCGTAGTCGTAGTGATAAAGTAGAACTAGGAACTTATCCTTCCTCTGCAGGCGTAGTCGTAGTGATGAAGCAGGGCTAGGAACTTGCCCTTTCTCTGCAGGCGTAGTCGTAGTGATAAAGTAGAACTAGGAACTTATCCTTCCTTTGCAGGCGCAGTCGTAGTCGTAGTGATAGAGTAGAGGTAGGAAGTTACCCTTTCTCTGCAGGCGCAGTCGTCGTAGTGATGGAGTAGAATATATCTTGTGAAAGAATCTTGTGAAAGAATATATCATGGTACTCTCGTATTTCGAAGATATTAGTTGTCTGCTGCCAAAAATAAAGAAACTTTTTCATTTTCAAATGGGTACCTCAGCTCGGAAAATAGTTAAAAAAGGCAATTATTTTAATCATTTAATTTTCAATTTTCAAAATAT